>CAUHTR010000381.1:0-141426 GCA_959609185.1 Schmidtea polychroa | reverse complement strand
TTCTGGGTTTCCTTTTTCGAATTCGGAACTCTTTTCCTTAATTTTGCGACTCCACCAAAACCGGCTTCGTCTTCAGGGTTCGTCCAAATCTTCTCCATTACAACAAGAAGATTTAACACATTGACGGACAGTAGAACCAAGTGACATTTGAAAATTGACACTATATGACGGCTATAGACGCAAGTGTCCGTCAACGTGTTAATATTAAATTTAATGTCGGGTAATGAATGATTAGCACCCATTGTTTATGATCGATTTCCTATTATTCCACCTAATAATGATATTGTTAAAGGTATCAATGCACCGAAAAATCCCCCTTGTTGTTTATATATAATTTTTCTCATTGGTTGACGATTTTTATTATTTACTAATGATAGCAAAGTTTCCTATGTTTACTCAATAATTGCTTTTTAGATTTACTGATTTTAATCTTGCCTTTGACTACTTTAAGTATAATATCGAGTAAATCATCGACAACATAATTTGGAAATGATTGCAAAATACTGTTTCTTTTCATACTTGGTGCCTTTATCAATGTATTAAAAAACGGGAAACTCCGATGATTTTTAACAACTTTTACTTTCTTACTGGTTTTATTTTTAGGTTTAGTTTAGAATTTTTCGAAATAAGATTCATTGCAGGAAAATTTTCTGTAATAAGTTCTTTAGATGGAGTATAACTAGTTGTTGGTGGAACTTTTGGTTGTTTTTTTACCTGATATCCTTGTTTTTGAAAACATGATTTATATGTTTTGAACTTTGTTTTGAATCTTGTTTATAAACCATGGCATCTTTTGGGTTGAAAATATCTGTTTTTACCCATATATCACCAGGACATTGTTGTGCAAAATCGAGAAATATATACCCATGCGGTATTTTCGTAGCATCTTGAAATGCATTGATAAGAAAATTACGGTTATTAGGGTATGCTTGTCGTCCAAGAAAATCAATGGCAGTTGCATCTCTAGGATTCTTGAAAATAACTAAATATTGTACATTTAAATTACTTGTTCGATGTGCACCACCTTGATGAAATAGATTTTGTGTTATGAAAATAACTGTTACACCAACATGTCTGCTGATTTTTGTGAATAAATTATTAAAATCCTTTTCTTTATTGGCTTCTTGATACAAATCATCGATAATGATGACATCATCTTTCCTCAAACGACTTGACCTGTTTTTATCAAAACCCTTTACTATTTTCATGTTTTTCAATTGACAGAAACTTGATTGCGTCAATCCATGTTCTTCGTCGGCGCCCCTATGCCAATAAATATTGTTGAATTTTGTTTTGAACAAATTTGATTTTAGTAATTTACAAACAAATAATGTTTTTCCGCTACCACTTGGACCAACGATTTGGTATACTGCATCATTTCGTAATTCCATTTTTTAAATTTAAACTATATAATTATTGTTTATATTGATAATTTAAATGAACTCCGTTTTAAAATAACTAATGACGTAAAATAAATAATGATGTAATTTTCTTTGTGACGTCAACGATTACATAATAGTTCTTTATTCCCGGGTCCACATGTTACCCTACTTATTATTTTTATTAATATTATTATTATTAATATTATTTTTATTAATCATTACTATTATTATTATTTATTATTATTAATATTATTTTTTATATTATTTTTTATATTAGGTGTTGTTTTCAATATGCAATAAAGATATTCCTCTTTGCTGGTTTTCTCCCATTCAGAATGAAAACATTTTCTAAATATTTTCCAGTTCACATTTATGTTTTGAAGATTGACTATTATTATCAAATAATTATTTATTGTTATATATAAATATAATAGTTTTATATATCCAGAAAAGTTGATTTCTATTCAGTTTATTCTAAATTTAAATAAATAAATTTTTCTTTCATTGTTAAATGTTTTATTAAGTTTACAACTGTTGTTTTTCTAACAAATTCAAATTCTACATCGAAATAGGTTCGAATTCTTTGATTTTAAGACCAATACAACTTTAATCAAATATTGTTTATTTCTGTAACATTTGAAAGGTCAAAATTTATGGCCAACTCATTGCTACTCCTCCAAATTTTTAAATTTTACATGTTCACTACTGATATAAACCGCTCTTGGTAAAGTTACCCAACACTCATAAAAATGACAAGAATAGTCAATTGCAGAGAAATTAATATTTGGTGGCACTGTATACAAGTCACTGAATACGAGTGAGAATGGTAAATGAAATCCATTGGATGTTATAGTATAAGGTTGGTAGGTGTACTTTATGCATAGGTAGCTTTAACTTTGTGAACTTTTAGTTAGCCAATCACAATATAAGCTCTTTATGTAGCAGTTGCCTGCTTGTACTGAGGCTCATACACCACGTAAATGTGACTATGGAACAATGTCTTCATCTGGGTATTCCATATTGTTGTGATTGGGTCCTTCTTGGTTGATGAGGAATTAATGGTCGCGTGAATTAGTTCCAGATAGACGAATGGCATTTTCATTATTTTGATAATTGTTAACGGGATCTCACTGAATGAATATTGGAGTATTATTGTCCACAAATTCGTTTGGTTCATTCTTTTTGTCATCCAAATCTATTGAACTTTCACTCTAATGATTTATAGTTCTCATGTACTGTATAATTTCCATCGCGAGTTCTTTTGTCTGGAGAAATTTCTTTAATGATGAAATAGACGAACAATGACACTAATAATGCGATAATAACGAATGTCTTTAAGCTCAGATCGATAATTAAATGGATTATATTATAGTTGCTTATTTGAAAATGTTGCATCAGCTCACAAATGGAAAATCCAAGAATTCCCAATAGAAATAGATGAAATGCCTTCATTAAAATCTTCTAATATAGTTTCAAATTCAAAAGAAATTCCGAATTATCAGCTAAAAGTTCATATGATTCGTAATGTTGGGATTTAAACTGACTCATATAATAGTAACAATGGAATATGACGTAATGTCAACAAGATATTTAAATTAGGATGTAAAAAATAAACAAATATTTTAACTGTTATTATAATTTTTTCAATAATTTATAATTACTTCCTTAATATTAAAAATTTCAAAATAACATTTCATAGAAACTAAAAACTAAATGTTTAAACCACATGTTTTTTTAGTTTAATTAAATAATGTTTTAATAAATGTTTTTTCTAATAAACTCAAAACGCCTGTAAAATCACTACACATATTCATCTTGGTCATAACAAAGCATACATCTAAACCCAATATAAAATCTTTTGACTCTGTTGAAAAATCGTTTTCAACGTCGTTCAACCTTACGAACATCGGAAATTCTGCTTGATGAAGCACTGGAAGATATTTGCAAATTGAAACTAACCATTATCATTCGCAAAATGTGGAAAAGTTAAAAAAGCAGAAAATGGGCAAAAATGGTAGAATGTAACAAAATCCAAGATAAAAAAGTACTGAGTTTAATTTTGCTAATGGGAAGAGTTCTGAAAGATACTACAGTCAACGGACTCGATTATGGAAGCACCAATCTTTTCAGGGTAATGATCCGCAATAGATTTAGACAAATATCGTCATCTTTACAATTTGAAAACAATGATAATATGACAAATAGTTCAGACAACCTGGCTAAAATTTTGTCAATTATAAATCATTTATTCTAAAATTTATAAAAATTTATAAACCTGAACGACAAATTTTCCCTAATGAAAGAGAGAGTTTCTTTCAGAATTTGCTGACTTCTACTAAGAAAAATTACTACATAAAATTCAAAAAATTAAACAAATTTAGAAAAACATCAAAGTGTTGAATAACAACAAGGTTGTTTATTTTCCTAAATTAATATCTTACCTTTATGCTTATTAAATCCATCAAAAATTATAAAAATATTCTTAAAATTTTTTAAATTAAAACCATTGAACTTAATTTTCAATTAATTATTAATAGGTTAAGCACCATTGGGGTCATAATGACCACCCGCGAATTCATGATTCGATGTGTTGGTTGCTTCGTATGTGCACATGCGATCTGTAACACCAATTGTAATTGCAAGTTTAAACTTTTTTTGTGACCGCGGCACAAGACCGCAATGATCTCACATACTTCCAGGACCATGGCGATCATGTATGCTTGCTGTACCATATATCAGTATATTGTACTTCAATCAATTTGTTTATACAAAAAACAAAATTCCATGTTTTAAATTTGTATCTTGGCCCACAGGGACATTTTACAAAATTTTCCCCTGGCGTTTAACTTGCTAAACCAAGCCACAGCAATGATCCAAATAATGATTGAAGGAAATAAAATTAGGTCAACAGCCATTACCCCACGAAGCTGTAGGATAAACACATTCTAACATCTCAACAATTTTAGTAAAAAAAATTGATAAATCAAACTTATTTTAAATTCAATTACAATTTAAAATGAAATTCTAATAAAATAAATGCATTAGTTATTTTTAATTTTTCAATTTAAACGTAACATTATAATATTTATAAGTTTTATTAAATAATTAATTGTATAGATAATGTCTAATAAATATTAATTCTAAGGATTCATAATTTTGAAATACAATTTTAATATTAATTGAAATATGAAATAATTCACAAATAATAATTATAAAAATTAATTTCGTTCATGTTTATTTAAATTCATCAAAATAATCAATTGGCTGCAATTATTATTTCAAATTTTTGATAATAATTTTATTATTTTTTTAAATATATTGAAATCGAAATTTCAAATGGAGTAAGTAAATTATTGGATTGATAAATAAATATTATAATGAAATTATTCAGACAGCCTATTGTTCAAGCAACAGTAATTGCCTTGAAATACAGCAATATGACTGGGCAATGGGAAGAGTTAGGTTCTCAGAAAGGGCCTTGTGCAATTAGTATTTTTAAATCAACGACAAATGAATACAGATTCGTTTCCTGGAAAGAATCAAGCCAAGAAGTAATTATTAAATTATAAATTATTACAATATATATCAAAGTATTTTTATAGGTGGTTTTGAATTCATTTCTCTTTCCATCAATGAATTACAATGAAACAACATCGACATTCCATCAATGGTATGATGAATCTAAAACTGCCTATGGATTGAATTTCACTGATTCAAATGATGCAAAAAAGTTTGGAATCGCAGTAGTGAGCGCTCTAGAAATCTTGAATGCTCCCAGAGCTACCATACCAATGGCAAATGTGGTAAATCGAACAATAGTAAAGCAATGCATGGTAAATCGATTTTTAATTGATATTAATTAATCAATATAATCAATGCCACATACAAAGTAATGAATGCCTGTCATCTCCGTTCTGTCCACTGAGTGAATTGATTAATATTAGTGAGCACAATAAGCGATTATAAAGTAATCTATATGGAAAGAATAATGTGTGTTTGTGTTTATGTTTGTATTGTCATGGATTTGAAATGGTATATGGAAAACTTATTTGAATAATTATGTTATATAAGAATGTAAAAAATGTTTTAATTAATTTTGTTTAAACAAGCAATTTAAAATCAATATAATTTTTTCGTTTCTATTTGATAATGCAAGTGAATCTGTCGAAATATAAATAAAAAAAATAATTTAAAAAATACATTAAAATTAAATTTAAAAAATTCTCGGAAGTTGCTTTTGGGGACCAAATTTTATGATGGGAAGCCGACTTCTGATGCAATTTTCAGTAGTGCAATGTATAGATGGAATTAAAAACTAAGTATAATAGCACTTTGAAAATTTGAAAATGTTAATGCATATCTACTGGGGGTATCTACTGTAGTAAGTCAAGGTGACCCTGAGTAGGGTTAGGGTACCCTAGGGTGGTTATCTGGGGTCGAAACATAGCCTCAGACCTGTCCCGAGTCAAATGAGGGTCACATGCAAAATTTCAGCACCCTAGGTCCAACGGTGGGGAATTCTATGGGTAACACACAAACAAACAAACTTTCATCTTTATATATTAGATATATAAATTTTAATTGAAAAAATTTACACTCGATAAAAAATTTATAAATATTTTAAATTATTTATTGATTTAATTAATTATTATTGATTGTCAAAAAGAACTTAATTTTATTGACTTTTTAGAATAATAAATTATTTATAATTTTGTTTTAATTCGATAACTCATATGGCTTGCTTAGTGGTGAATCTATTTTTAAAAGCAATTTATTCGAAGTTATTGTGCTAGCAAAAAAGTGATGTATTGATTTTTAGATATTTGGATCGTTATGGATGAGATGATTCGATTCAAAATATATTTCAGTTGTTCGTTATTACTAAGCTAACCATTTGTATTTCAATTACAATTTTCTGGTACGTCGGTACGTCATTGAATTCCGAACAATAAAATTAAATTGAAATTCTGATTCAAAAGGAAATTTAATATATTGTAGTAGTAGATGGAAGGGAGCCCGCAAAACCAGGAGCCCGCAAGACCACATACCCCCTCCCCCCCCCCCCCGGGAAAAAATTTTTTTTTTAAATTAATTGGTCCAGCGGGCTCACACTTTTTTTCATCCCAAAAATTAATGTTGCCGCCAACGGATTTTATTGATGGATACCTCATCTTAAAGCCCAGTGCCAGACCTTTAAGATGTGCTATAGGTATCTTATATATCTTTAATAGTTTTAATGTTATTAACATTTGATGACCACCATCTTTTCAAAGTTAAATTATTATTATTTTTCAAAATATTATAAAGTGGTCCAGAGGGCTCACACTTTTTTTCATCCCAAAATTAATGTTCCCGCAAACGGATTATATTGATGGATAGCTCATTTTAAAGCCCAGTGCAAGCTCTATCTATTGATATATAAATATTATTATTATCATTATTATAGACAAAATTATTAACGTTTTCCCGAGACCATTTTCAAGGTCATTTGTCTATTTTTTCAAAATATTATTTTTTCAAGGTCATATTATTATTTTTCAAGGTCATTTATTTTTCAAGGTCATGTATTTTTTCAAGGTCGCGTGACTCATCCAAGGTCATTCCCAAGGTCATATGACTCATCGTAATGACTCATCAAGGTCATATTATTATTCAAAATATTATTAAGTGGTCTTGCGGGCTCCTGGTTTTTGTTTGCCCAAAAGTTATCGTTCCCATTATCCGAATTTATTAATCGATAGCTTAATTTGAGGCTTAGTGCAAGACCTTTCGAATGAGCTATTGAAAGTATCATCATCATTAATATTGACAAAGTTATTAACATTTTACCAAAAATCATTTTCAAGGTCATATAATTATTCAAAATATTATTAAGTGGTCTTGCGGGCTCCTGGTTTTCATTTGCCCAAACGTTATCGTTCCAATCATTTTATTTCATCGATCGATAGCTTATTTTGAAGCTTAGTGCAAGACCTTTCGATTGAGCTATTGAAGGTATCACAACATTAATATTGGCAAAAATATTAACGTTTTCCCGAGACCATTTTCAAGGTCATTTGACTATTTTTTTTTTCAAGGTCATTTATTTTTTCAAGGTTCTTTATTTTTTCAAGGTCATTTATTTTTTCAAGGTCATTTATTTTTTTTTCAAGGTCATTTATTTTCTCAAGGTCATATTTTAAATTTTAAATTTACAGAGTTCCCGCCAACGACAATTATTCAACGATAGCTCATTTTAATACTCAATCTAAGACCTTTCGATTGAGCTATAGAAGGTATCATCATCATTAATAATGACAAAGTTATTAACATTTTACCAAAAATCATTTTCAAGGTCATTTGTCTACTATTTTTTTTCCAAGGTCATTTATTTTTTCAAGGTCATTTATTTTTTCAAGGTTATTTATTTTTTCAAGGTCATTTATTATTTTTCAAGGTCATTTATTATTTCAAGGTCATTTATTTTTTTTCAAGGTCATTTATTTTCTCAAGGTCATATTTTAAATTTTAAATTTACAGAGTTCCCGCCAACGACAATTATTCAACGATAGCTCATTTTAATACTCAATCTAAGACCTTTCGATTGAGCTATAGAAGGTATCATCATCATTAATAATGACAAAGTTATTAACATTTTACCAAAAATCATTTTCAAGGTCATTTGTCTACTATTTTTTTTTTCAAGGTCATTTATTTTTTCAAGGTCATTAATTTTTTTTTTCAAGTTCAAGGTCATTTATTTTTTCAAGGTCATTTAATTTTTCAAGGTCATTTTATTATTTTTAAAAAATATTATTTTCTAAGTTTTGTTATAATTTTATTATTATTATTATTATTATTATTATTATTATTAATCTATATACTCCGAGTTTATCCGACAAAATATTCTGCCCCCCTATATGTATTGCTAGCAAGGGTACTGCTCACATTCAACAACTCGCAAGGGTACTGTTCACAAAGTTACTGGTAAAAATATTCAAGACAAAACTTTAACAAAGAAATTATACTTTAAATATACACTAAAATTTATTAACACATTCACATTCATCATCTCCACAGTTCATAACATTTTCAATAACATGATCTATACAATCCCTATATACACACGGTTCAGTATCCGTAAATTCCTCCATAGGTTCATCAATTTCTTGAATGCTTTCCTCATCATCTTGAGTGTTTTCTTCATCTGTTTCATCAAATCCCGAATCTTCACTCTCTGCTACCCAGTCTATATTTAATGCGTTGTAACAGATAATATATCCTCCATTTTCACACCAGATATTTCTGCTAATTTTTCCAATAAAAAGTTTATTATAAATTCTAAATATTAAATAATTTAATAAATAACTAATCATATAAACCTTTTTCTGTAGTCATTATTAGTATTTTAAAACTATAGTATATATTTATTTATAGAAAATAAGCGAAAACAAATATAACTAAATACATTTATTAAATATAACATTAAAATATCTGTGAAAGTCTAGCAGACATAATTTTCCAAATTGGTGAATACACATCATTATTATCAACTTTATATCCTTGGATTGCAATTGTTATATACCAATTTTCGTTTTCTTTGAAGCTGATTTCATCAAAGGAATCATAAAATCTTGCATATCGGTTGTTGAAAAATGCATGTTGATTACAAGATAGATTCGTATTCAACCGTTTAAAAACATCATCAATAGATTTGACATCAATCATTGAAAGCGTGCCGGATAAGAATTGAAATTTAGTTGGAATTAGCTTGATCGGTGACACCAATTTCATATTGATTTCTTCTTTTAAAAAATACATTTTATAGTTGTGGAACATTTGAACAGGTTGTACAAGTTCTGGAACACTTTTTGGTTTTTCAGTTCTTGAAATTTTCTTTGTCATCATGAATTATGATTAAAATGAAATGGTACAGAGTTTTTATACCTATGACTATTGTTTATCATCCAATCAGATTGCAGCATGTCTTTGTTTTAATTGCATTGATATTGTAATGATAAATAATTAATTAAGTGATAATAAAAAATCTAAAAATTCTTTTCCTTCAATTATTGATTTAATTTCAGATATGATATTATCAACTATACATTTGTAATCAATATTTTTTATTCCAAGAATTACTATCTTACCGCTAGCGAATATATTTACACACATAGGGTTATATTTTATATATCTCAAAGCTGGAAATAATTCTGGTTCGTAAACACATGGTATTAATTTAGCCAATTCATTTAAATTACAAGAAAAACCTATATCGGAAGTTACGGTTATCGATTGTATTTCTAAATCATAAACATTATATTCACTAGCTTTGATTATTTCCTTACACCCCATAATTCTACATTTACCAGTTTTGAAATATATTATTGGATATTTTTTACTTCTATTGATGAGTTGTTGTGGTTTCCCCATTGCAAATATCATTTTTGATACATCAGCTTTTGCCCTGTAATTTATATTTGAAAGCATTTTAATAAATAATTATAAAAACTCTGTTATATTTAGTTATTTTAAAACGGAGTTCATTTAAATTATCAATATAAACAATAATTATATAGTTTAAATTTAAAAAATGGAATTACGAAATGATGCAGTATACCAAATCGTTGGTCCAAGTGGTAGCGGGAAAACCTTATTTGTTTGTAAATTACTAAAATCTAATTTGTTCAAAACAAAATTCAACAATATTTATTGGCATAGAGGCGCCGATGAAGAACATGGATTGACGCAATCAAGTTTCTGTCAGTTGAAAAACATGAAAATAGTAAAGGGTTTTGATAAAAACTGGTCAAGTCGTTTGAAGAGAGATGATGTCATCATTATCGATGATTTGTATCAAGAAGCCAATAAAGAAAAGGATTTTAATAATTTATTCACAAAAATCAGCAGACATGTTGGTGTAACAGTTATTTTCATAACACAAAATCTATTTCATCAAGGTGGTGCACATCGAACACGTAATTTAAATGTACAATATTTAGTTATTTTCAAGAATCCTAGAGATGCAACTGTCATTGATTTTCTTGGACGACAAGCATACCCTAATAACCGTAATTTTCTTATCAATGCATTTCAAGATGCTACGAAAATACCACATGGGTATATATTTCTCGATTTCACACAACAATGTCCTGATGATATACGGGTAAAAACAGATATTTTCAACCCAAAAGGTGCTATGGTTTATAAACAAAGTTCAAAACAAATTTGAAAACATATAAATCATGTTTTCAAAAACAAGGATATCGAGTAAAAAACAACCAAAAGTTCCACCAACAACTAGTTATACTCCATCTAAAGAACTTATTACAGAGAATTTTCCTGCAATGAATCTTATTTCGAAAAATCCTAAACCTAAAAGTAAAACCACTAAGACAGTAAAAGTTGTTAAAAATCATCGGAGTTTCCCGTTTTTCAATACATTGTTAAAGGCCCCAAGTATGAAAAGAAACAGTATTTTGCAATCATTTCCAAATTATGTTGTCGATGATTTACTCGATATTATACTTAAAGTAGTCAAAGGCAAGATTAAAATCAGTAAATCTAAAAAGCAATTATTGAGTAAACATAGGAAACCTTTGCTATCATTAGTAAATAATAAAAATCGTCAACAAATGAGAAAAATTATATATAAACAACAAGGGGGATTTATCGGTGCATTGATACCTTTAGCAATATCATTATTAGGTGGAATAATAGGAAGTCGATCATAAACAATGGGTGCTAATCCTTCATTACCAGACATTAAATTTAATATTAAATCTTCTTGCTGTAATGGAGAAGATTTGGACGAACCCGGAAGACGAAGCCGGTTTTGGTGGAGTGGCAAAATTAAGGAAAAGAATTCCGAATTCGAAAAAGGAAACCCAGAAGTGGTTATCAGATCAGCTTGCATACAGTTTGAACAAACCAATGCGGAAAAGATTTCCAACAAGAGTATATAAAACATTTGGTATTGACGATTTATGGCAAATGGATTTGATGGAGATGATACCCTATTCGAAAATTAACAATGGGTATAAATATATTTTAACATGTATTGATGTATTCAGTCGGTTTGCCCGAGCAATACCCGTCAAGGCAAAATCTGCAGATGAAATGTCTAAAGCTGTTAATGATTTATTTAAAGATGGACATCCTAATAACTTGCAAACGGATTTAGGTATTAATATTATTATTTTTATTATTATTATTATTATTTTAGGTAAAGAATTCTACAACAGTAAAGTCAAGCAAATCCTCAATAAATTGAAAATAAACCATTACTCGGTACATTCTCAATATAAAGCTGCTCATGTTGAAAGATTTAACAGAACATTGAGAGATAGATTAAAGAAATTATTCGTGCATCAAGGTAATAAAAAATGGGTATTGGTTTTACCGAAAATAATAACAAGTTATAATCATTCATCACATCAAGGGCTGAATGGATTAAGGCCGATTGATATCACGTCAAAAACAATCTATTCTAAAGAACATGTAAAAATTACAAAACCGAAATATAAAGTCGGTGACCATGTTAGAATTAGTAAAATTAGTGCATCACCATTTATTAAAAATTTCGATACAAATTGGAGTGATGAAGTCTTTGTAATTTCAAAAATAAATACTAAACAGAATCCTGTAATGTATGTCATCAAAGACAATGATAACAATATTGTACAAGGAAAATTTTATGAGCAGGAATTACAAGTTATTCCTCCCCCAAAAGTATTTAGAATTCAGAAGATATTGAAAACTAAAAAGTTCGGTAAGGATAAACAATACTATGTCAAATGGCATGGTTATCAAAACCCATCATGGATATCAGAAAAGGATCTAGTAAAGTAAATTTTTATACTATTTTACCAAGCAATAGTTGCCCGCTTATTCATCCAGATAATCAAGCCAGTAAATTCATGGTCAATCTCCAGAATCCGATTTCTTTAAATGGTGACTGGGAAGTTGCACTGCAAGATTTTACATTCGTGTACAATACATTCCCATTTTATAGTCAATGTAAGATTGATTTCAAAAGGAATGCTATGAAAACATGTAGTGGTATCTTTATTATCAGTAATTATGATAAAACATATCATATTCCGAATCAAATATTAGATCCGCATTGCTCTATGTTTTACAAGGATGGATTAAATATCAGTTGTGATTTTAAACCATTTACAATAACATTCGAATATATTGAAGATGCCAGACGAATGGGCTGCAATAAGTTGAAAAATGAAGTTATGGAAACAGAATACTTATTACGCTTTGATCTATTTGAAGCAAACAGTGTAATGAGAGAAGAAATCAAAATATCAGTGTCGTATAATAATGAAGTTCAAGAATCATTCACCTTCGCTGACGAATTATATATTGATAAACTTGATGTGTTACTTAAATATTTAAAGTACAATTGTTCACACATATTTAAAAGTTTGGACATTGTGAAAGATTTGTTATTTACATTCAGTTTGAATGATGACATTTGCGAAGTTATATTTGATAAAAATTTGACAAATACACTTGGATTAGAGAAGCAGCAATATCGGGAAAAATCGGCATGGTATACGTAAACCAAGAATACTTGAACATCATCAACAAATGTTCATATATACTAATATTATTGAGCCCATAATTGTTGGTGATTCCAGTGTTCCTCTATTGAAATCGGTGTGGATTGGAAAATATGAACATGATGAAGTTGTCAATATAAATATAGATAATCCCATGTATTTACCAATTTCAAGCTCATGTATAAACAATATAGAAATAAATATTCGTGACGATAGTGGAAACCTTATAAACTTCCCAAAAGATTCAAAAACTCATTTGACACTACATTTTCGTAAAGTAGATGGCTAATTCCGATATTATTAGTATGTATAGTGATAGCCAATCTGGCGGTGAATTACCATATTTTATTGGTAAACAGTACGGATCAGGTTGGTTAAAAACAATAGGGAGATTTGCACTTCCTATTCTTAAACGTATTGGTAGTTTTGGCATGAAAACTGCTAAAGATGTGATTATGAATGAACAGAAAATATTACCATCCCTAAAAACAAATGCTTTAGCTGAATTAGGTAAGGTTCTACCTGGAGTTGCTGGTATGTTTCAAAAAGATACGCCTCCATCCCCAGCTCCATCCCCAGTCCCAGCTCCAAAACGTAAAGGACATGGAATATCACGTATAAACAAACGAATGAAAGGACATGGAACTATATTTGCAAAATGATTTGTGGTAAATCCGAATTATGTAT
Source organism: Schmidtea polychroa (assembly GCA_959609185.1). Classification (NCBI taxonomy): domain Eukaryota; kingdom Metazoa; phylum Platyhelminthes; order Tricladida; family Dugesiidae; genus Schmidtea; species Schmidtea polychroa. Next base: position 127,802 of record CAUHTR010000381.1, on the reverse strand, counting down.
ATTTGATAGACCATCGCCCCAGGCTGTAATAGAATTTGGGGCTTTTGAAGAAGTTTTTCCAATGAATTCAATTACTGATAGTAGAAATGATATCGAGTTTTATATTAATGGTTCGCAAACTGAATATTTAGATTTGAACGATACTTTATTGACTGTTCAGATCAAAGTTGTAGATAAAGATAGAAAAGTTTTGGATGCCAATGCGGATGTATTACCAAACAATTTCATGTTTCATACTCTGTTTAAAGATGCAGTGTTGGGATTTAATAATATCAAGATTGAGGGCGGAAATAATACATTCATTCACAAGGCTTTGATAGAAACTATTTTAAATTACAATTCCGATACTAAAAATACCTGTCTTACACCTATGGGTTATGCAGCAACAGATGATGAAAGAAAAAAGTGGGTTAAAGGTTCAAAAGTATTCACTATGTGCTCATCATTACAACTTGATTTTATGGATCAACCGAAATATTTACTACCGGGAGTTAATATACATATTAGATTGAAAAGATCTGATTCTGCATTATCTCTTACTAGTGCAACTGGTGCACCAATATGTCAATTAGTTGATGCAAAATTATTGGTGAGAAGAGTTCGAGTAGACCCGTCAGTATTAGCTGGTCATCAACTGGGTCTTAATTCAAAACATGCAATTTATCCTTTAAAAACAAAGGAAATTGTACAATTTGCTATTGCTAAAGGTGCTTCATCATTCTATAAAGAACAAATATTTGGTGATAGAAGAATGCCTAATTTTATTCTGGTAACATTTCAAAGTGAAACGCAATATAATGGATCTTATACTGCTTCCAGCTCAATTTTCAAAAACTTTGGTGTTACTTCATTGACTTTGTCAAAAAATACTGATTATAGAGAAACATATACTCAAGATTTCGAGAATGATAATTACTGTTCGACATATATGCAGAGTATTGTTAGAAATCTGGGTTATTTAGATAAAAATTTGAATTGTGGAATTACTCTAGAAGAATTTAAAAGCAAATATCCATTTTTCACATTTGTTTTAGCTCCCGATTTTGATTTAAATCAGAGTCAACTACCACAAAACGGGAATTTACGATTGGATATTAAGTTTGCAAAGGCCATTACAGAACCGGTACATGTTATAATATATGGAGTATTTGAAAATGAAGTTCAAATTACTGCAAATAGAACCGTGCTAGTATAAATGTATACAGAAACACAAAAAGTTGTCATGGAGTAAGTTTTTTGATAATGTTTAATTTTATTAAAGTAGTTCTGTTCAGGTTAATCGAATTGGAAAACAAATNAAATCCCCCTTGTTGTTTATATATAATTTTTCTCATTGGTTGACGATTTTTATTATTTACTAATGATAGCAAAGTTTCCTATGTTTACTCAATAATTGCTTTTTAGATTTACTGATTTTAATCTTGCCTTTGACTACTTTAAGTATAATATCGAGTAAATCATCGACAACATAATTTGGAAATGATTGCAAAATACTGTTTCTTTTCATACTTGGTGCCTTTATCAATGTATTAAAAAACGGGAAACTCCGATGATTTTTAACAACTTTTACTTTCTTACTGGTTTTATTTTTAGGTTTAGTTTAGAATTTTTCGAAATAAGATTCATTGCAGGAAAATTTTCTGTAATAAGTTCTTTAGATGGAGTATAACTAGTTGTTGGTGGAACTTTTGGTTGTTTTTTTACCTGATATCCTTGTTTTTGAAAACATGATTTATATGTTTTGAACTTTGTTTTGAATCTTGTTTATAAACCATGGCATCTTTTGGGTTGAAAATATCTGTTTTTACCCATATATCACCAGGACATTGTTGTGCAAAATCGAGAAATATATACCCATGCGGTATTTTCGTAGCATCTTGAAATGCATTGATAAGAAAATTACGGTTATTAGGGTATGCTTGTCGTCCAAGAAAATCAATGGCAGTTGCATCTCTAGGATTCTTGAAAATAACTAAATATTGTACATTTAAATTACTTGTTCGATGTGCACCACCTTGATGAAATAGATTTTGTGTTATGAAAATAACTGTTACACCAACATGTCTGCTGATTTTTGTGAATAAATTATTAAAATCCTTTTCTTTATTGGCTTCTTGATACAAATCATCGATAATGATGACATCATCTTTCCTCAAACGACTTGACCTGTTTTTATCAAAACCCTTTACTATTTTCATGTTTTTCAATTGACAGAAACTTGATTGCGTCAATCCATGTTCTTCGTCGGCGCCCCTATGCCAATAAATATTGTTGAATTTTGTTTTGAACAAATTTGATTTTAGTAATTTACAAACAAATAATGTTTTTCCGCTACCACTTGGACCAACGATTTGGTATACTGCATCATTTCGTAATTCCATTTTTTAAATTTAAACTATATAATTATTGTTTATATTGATAATTTAAATGAACTCCGTTTTAAAATAACTAAATATAACAGAGTTTTTATAATTATTTATTAAAATGCTTTCAAATATAAATTACAGGGCAAAAGCTGATGTATCAAAAATGATATTTGCAATGGGGAAACCACAACAACTCATCAATAGAAGTAAAAAATATCCAATAATATATTTCAAAACTGGTAAATGTAGAATTATGGGGTGTAAGGAAATAATCAAAGCTAGTGAATATAATGTTTATGATTTAGAAATACAATCGATAACCGTAACTTCCGATATAGGTTTTTCTTGTAATTTAAATGAATTGGCTAAATTAATACCATGTGTTTACGAACCAGAATTATTTCCAGCTTTGAGATATATAAAATATAACCCTATGTGTGTAAATATATTCGCTAGCGGTAAGATAGTAATTCTTGGAATAAAAAATATTGATTACAAATGTATAGTTGATAATATCATATCTGAAATTAAATCAATAATTGAAGGAAAAGAATTTTTAGATTTTTTATTATCACTTAATTAATTATTTATCATTACAATATCAATGCAATTAAAACAAAGACATGCTGCAATCTGATTGGATGATAAACAATAGTCATAGGTATAAAAACTCTGTACCATTTCATTTTAATCATAATTCATGATGACAAAGAAAATTTCAAGAACTGAAAAACCAAAAAGTGTTCCAGAACTTGTACAACCTGTTCAAATGTTCCACAACTATAAAATGTATTTTTTAAAAGAAGAAATCAATATGAAATTGGTGTCACCGATCAAGCTAATTCCAACTAAATTTCAATTCTTATCCGGCACGCTTTCAATGATTGATGTCAAATCTATTGATGATGTTTTTAAACGGTTGAATACGAATCTATCTTGTAATCAACATGCATTTTTCAACAACCGATATGCAAGATTTTATGATTCCTTTGATGAAATCAGCTTCAAAGAAAACGAAAATTGGTATATAACAATTGCAATCCAAGGATATAAAGTTGATAATAATGATGTGTATTCACCAATTTGGAAAATTATGTCTGCTAGACTTTCACAGATATTTTAATGTTATATTTAATAAATGTATTTAGTTATATTTGTTTTCGCTTATTTTCTATAAACAAATATATACTATAGTTTTAAAATACTAATAATGACTACAGAAAAAGGTTAATATGATTAGTTAATTATCAAATTATTTAATATTTAGAATTTATAATAAACTTTTTATTGGAAAAATTAGCAGAAATATCTGGTGTGAAAATGGAGGATATATTATCTGTTACAAACGCATTAAATATAGACTGGGTAGCAGAGAGTGGAGATTTTGGATTTGATGAAACAGATGAAGAAAACACTCAAGATGATGAGGAAAGCATTCAAGAAATTGATGAACCTATGGAGGAATTTACGGATACTGAACCGTGTGTATATAGGGATTGTATAGATCATGTTGTTGAAAATGTTATCAACTGTGGAGATAGTGAATGTGAATGTGTTAATAAATTTTAGTGTATATTTAAAGTATAATTTCTTTGTTAAAGTTTTATCTTGAATATTTTTACCAGTAACTTTGTAAACAGTACCCTGTGACTTGTTGAGTGTGACCAGTACCCATGTGACTTGTTGAGTGTGAGCAGTACCCTTGCTAGCAATACCCTTAGGGGGACAGAATATTTTGTCGGATAAACTCGGAGTATATAGATTAATAATAATAATAATAATAATAATAATAATAATAATAATAATAATAATAATAATAATAATAATAACAAAACTTAGAAAATAATATTTTTTAAAAATAATAAAATGACCTTGAAAAATTAAATGACCTTGAAAAAATAAATGACCTTGAACTTGAAAAAAAAAATTAATGACCTTGAAAAAATAAATGACCTTGAAAAAAAAAATAGTAGACAAATGACCTTGAAAATGATTTTTGGTAAAATGTTAATAACTTTGTCATTATTAATGATGATGATACCTTCTATAGCTCAATCGAAAGGTCTTAGATTGAGTATTAAAATGAGCTATCGTTGAATAATTGTCGTTGGCGAGAACTCTGTAAATTTAAATTTTAAAATATGACCTTGAAAAAATAAATGACCTTGAAAAAAAAAATAATAGTCAAATGACCTTGAAAATGGTCTCGGGAAAACGTTAATAATTTTGTCTATAATAATGATAATAATAATATTTATATATCAATAGATAGAGCTTGCACTGGGCTTTAAGATGAGCTATCCATCAATATAATCCGTTGGCGGCAACATTAATTTTGAGATGAAAAAAAGTGTGAGCCCGCTGGACCACTTTATAATATTTTGAAAAATAATAATAATTTAACTTTGAAAAGATGGTGGTCATCAAATGTTAATAACATTAAAACTATTAAAGATATATAAGATACCTATAGCACATCTTAAAGGTCTGGCACTGGGCTTTAAGATGAGGTATCCATCAATAAAATCCGTTGGCGGCAACATTAATTTTTGGGATGAAAAAAAGTGTGAGCCCGCTGGACCAATTAATTTAAAAAAAAAATTTTTTCCCGGGGGGGGGGGGGGGGGAGGGGGTATGTGGTCTTGCGGGCTCCTGGTTTTGCGGGCTCCCTTCCATCTACTTGTAGTATAAGTCATATAAATCGCTTTTTTCTCATGCAATGTAAATTAAAGAAGACTTACCGTATAAACTCGCGTATAAGTCGAGTAAATTTTAAGAGGTTTTTAAGTCCTAAATTGGAAACCCGCGTATAAGTCGAAGTAACAAAAATAAAAAAAGGTTTAATGATGTCAATAAAAATTGATTTGTACGCTTTTTGACTAGCGTATAAGTCGAAGTGGCTAATTTGACTTGAAAATTTGACGTAAAATAAATTGTTGATATAGTTGATAGTTATACAAAAATTTACAAATTCCAATTAGATTAACCACAGATAGAGAAATTCCTAAATTTCAAGAGATTAAATATGGTGGTCGGTTTCATATCAAATTTAATTTAAATTCAAAATTTCTACAATGAAATAAAATTAAAACAAAACTCAATATATGAGTTACAACAAAATCATGGATGAAAAAAAAACAAAATCCATGAATTTAACAATATATATTTTAAATCATAATTATAATTGGTTAGCCATTAATTCCAAGCTACGATTATTCACCCTTCCTTCAAATCCAATCTTAGAATTGTGTCCTCATTGCGAACTAAAACCTAGCAATCCTCAACTACTTTTAATGATGAATAGGGATCATTAATTGCTGTTGACTTGCAATCATTTTTGATTTAGTCATTTTCAAAAACCTAAGAACTCGAAAATGATAATTTCCAAACACTGCATTGAGGAAATTCCTTAGGGGCGACGAGACATCTGGGTTTCACTTCGATTTGAAAACTGACAATTAATATTTTCTTTAGAGTAATTGTCATTATCGAACTATGAAAATGTCAAATTGTAAACAATCGAGATTTTCATCCGTTTCATAATATTCGAGAAGATTTCGATAATATTGTCCAACGATTCATCATATATATAATTATGAAGTATTTTATATATATATATATATTTGAAATAACACGAAAAAACCTAACCTAGGTGAATATCTAACGCACTGTTATGTATACTACTCTAGAAGTATTATAAACATATTGGGGCATGTACAAACGAAAAAAACTGTTTTAATTAAATTAATTAATTAATTAAATTTAAATTAATTTGCAATTAATTCTCGATGAAGCACTCACAATTATAAGAAATTGTGATGGTATTATTAATGGGCATTTGTTAGTCTATTGGCAATCGATATATAAATGATCATGAAGACGGATGCAAGCATGAAACCATTGGATCCCACTTTGTTCATATATATATATATATATATATATATATATATATATATATATATATATATATATATATATATATATATATATATATATATATATATATATATATATATATATATATATATATATATATATATATATATATATATATATATATATCAGAGTTTTTATATACTAATCGGAATTATAAATCATCGTCAAGTGAACCTAATAAACCTAGATTGCAGATCATGAAATCATTATTGGATATTATTACAATATTATTAATTAATGATGTACAGCTAATCTAACATTCGATATTAACTCTTAATATTGGTCTTCTCAAAGTTCATTGACCAATCTAATTAATATCATTAAAAAAACTTTTCAATTAAAGTTTTGTGGCGCATTCAGGTATTGTTATAGAAAACTAAAGATTTGCTATTCCAAAAATATAAAGAATAATAAATTTTTATTTTACATTTCTACTATTTTTAACTCGTTCGCTGCTCTAAACGTATATACTCATATTTTCGGGTCTTGTTTTAAGATAGTTCCCTATTAAAATAGTTTACCTGCTCTACACGAACAAACTCGTTGCATCTAAATTCGTTAAACTGCTTAACACGAATAAACACGCAACCACTGAAATATGAGCGCATAGCCAGCACATAATCTCAAAATGTGTTGCGCAGCGAAAAGGATAAATATTTCAAGATTTTGAATTGCAGTCAATAAAAACAATATTTTCTATTCCCAGTTGAAGTGATTTCGAAATTATAGTAGCCTTTTAGTTCATCTTCATAATAGGTATTTCTCATATTGGTTCTTGTAAAATACTTAGATAAAAAATAAAATTATTCTTTGAATTTTGACATCGGTGAAAGCTCTACAGATCTTAATTTAGCTCATAATTAAAAATGTATTCCGTCGCTATTAGTATTCTTTAATAATTTCAATACTCTTTTCTTTATGCCACTCTTATCTTTCCATTCATGTAGAAAGTTTTTTTCCTTCAAATATTTTATTACAAAATTTGGCTTTCGCCTTTTAAGCAAAACTAATATGGACAGTTTAATTTCATGAAAAATATAAAATTAAATACCTATAACTTCTCTAACTTACAAAATTTTATTATTTGCTGCTGTTGTCCATAATATTTAGAAAAATATTTTCACAATTTACTTTTATTAAAAAGAGAGTTAAAACACTATAAATCAGTAATACATCGATGTTTTTGATACTCACGAATTTTCGGCACTGCCTTTTTCAAGTGAATTTTTCACTTCACTTGAAAAAAAAGGCAAAAAATGGGAAAAATGGAAAAAATAATCAGTGGTGAAATTGGAAGAAAAAAAGTTCTTATAATACAATTTACTTTCATCTTATTAAATTTGATCTCATTAATCTGAACTTGCTTGATTATACTAGAATAAATAATACCAAAATCAATATATTGTATCCTTCAAAGTACATATTACTGTTGAGTTTTATTTTTAAAGACTGTTCTCTCTCTGACTCCTCGTGTTCCTATTCAAACAAATAAGTCGAACCCAACACAGAATAACTTTATTCAATTTCAATAAAATTACAATTTGTCACTATATTTGCATCTTTCGCTCAATATAATTATCTCTCGATAAGGTAGATAACCCAAGGGGCAATCACCTTTTCTGGTACGAGGATTACACTTTTTTCGAACTACTATATTTATTTTTCTGATCACTGATCGCCTGGTTCTCTGAGCTTTTCTTTGTTTCTTCGACCAACGGCAGCTTGTCTGTTTCTGAGCTCTCTTTTGATACTGTTACTGAGAGGGTAATTATCTATAGAATTTCAATTAATTATTGCAATTAAGTCACATCTAAAAAGTAAGTAGGTCATAATTTCATTTACACTATAGGTAAGAACGTTTTTTTCCAATTTCACCACTGATTTTTTTTCCATTTTATTTATAAAATAGAGCTAGAAGACTATAAATCAGTAATACATCGATGTTTTTGATATTCACGAATTTTCGGCACTGCCTTTTCACTAATTCACTTGAAAGAGGCTGTGTTGAAAATTCGTGAATATCAAAAACATCGATGTACAGTAGTAGTGTGTGAAATTTAGGGCACAAACATGTCCTAAAAATCTTATTTGCCCTAAATTTCGAAAAAAATTATTTCGTTTACATAAAATCATTATTTAAAATTATTATTATTTATGTATATGATTTTTTTTACTTTAAAAGGTGTAATTGATTAGCATGAATTGCGGTAAGACAATTCACAGAATAAATGATAATTACATATTTAAAAAAATTATTAATTGATTATAAAAATGAATAATGAACATTTTTCTTGATATCCGCTGTAAAAACTGCGGTTTCTAATATACGGTTGTGATCGAAAAAATGGTTCCATGACAAAACAGAACATGACAAAACAGAACATGACAAAACAGAACAAGACAAAACAGAACATGACAAAACAGAACAAGACAAAACAATTTTTATAAAAAACACTTTTTGAAATATTTAACTTTAAATAATTTCTATAAATTCTTTATTCTTTCCTAGTGCGATTTTTTCTATAAAATTTAACTGACTTTTATACTTTTTTCTACCTTGTCAGAAAGGAATTGATCCTATAAGTATCTCTATTGCATTATAATATTATCATTATAGATTTGTTTTTCAGTTAAATTAAAGCTTTAAAATAAATAATAAAATCATGGAATATTCAATCACAAATAAAGAAAATAAATGTCTATTGTACCAAGGCTATGAATATACAAAGTATAGGGAAAACCAAGGCGGAGTCGTCACTTGGAGATGCAGAATCTACTTTTCCACGAAATGCCGAGCATTGTTGAAAACACAAGGAGAAAACATCGTTGGAGAGGTCCCTCAACACTGCCATCAATCAAATCCTCAAAAAGCACAGGCAAATATTTTAAAGGCTAAGATTAAGAAGGACATAAAAGCAATTGGTGCAACTCCAAGAAATATTCTGGGAAATGCCTTAGCATTAGTAAATAGCGATGTTTTGGAACATTTACCAAAGCAATCCTCACTCACAAGAAATCTTGGTAGACATAAGGAAACTTTTTCTTTGCCGAATCCACCTACAACTGATTTTATTATACCAGAGAAATTTCTTGATCTCATTTTATATGATACAGGAACTGATGATCCAGAAAGAATATTGGCAATCGGGAATAATGATATTGTCTCAGAGCTACACAAGGATGTCGTTTATGGAGACGGAACATTTGATAAAGCACCTAACATGTTCTATCAGCTGTATACATGGCATGCTAAGATTGGAAATTCATATCCTCCATGTATATATTTTCTTTTACAAAAAAAGAATATGAGTACATACAACAGGATGTTTGTAATACTAAAGGAATTGGTGCCCAATATGACACCTCAAAAAATTCTACTGGATTTTGAAAAAGCATGTATGTCTGCTGCTCAAGCTGCTTTTCCACAAGCAGAAATAAAAGGATGCTACTTTCATCTCAGCCAAAGCTTAATTAGGAAGATCAACAGTGTTGGATTGAAAGCACTATATGAGTCCGATATTGACATAAAGTTGAAACTGAAGTCGTTAGCTGCACTCTCCTTTGTTCCAATCTTAGATTTAAAAACTGTCTTTGACGAACTAGCTGCAACATTTCCAGATGAGGATGCCTACAATCAAATATTAGCATATTTCTGCTCAACCTACATCGAAGGAGTTGCTGGAAGATCACCACTCTTTCCAATAAGAATATGGAACCATTTCGAGGCTGCTGCTGAGCGATCTCCCAAGACAAAAAATTGTTGTGAAGGTTTTCACAACGCATTAAATTCAATATTTCATTGTAGTCACCCAAGCATATGGAATTTATTAGATGGACTAAGACGAGATATGGCTTGTCAGCGATTAATACTAGCCAATGCCCAGACAGGTCGCCAAGAAGTGATAAAAAAGAAGTACGAAGCCATTGCTCTTCAAGTGTCAATAGTTGTGCAGGAATACCACGCTCACGAATACAAATTGAGGTATTTACGCAGAATGGCCAACCTCCAGTAATGCTTACAACATCAAGATTAGATGTAAAATAATATGTACAATAATAATTTAAAATAAAAATAATGTTCTGTTTTGTCACTGTTCTGTTTTGTCACTGTTCTGTTTTGTCATGTTCTGTTTTGTCTTGTTCTGTTTTGTCATGTTCTGTTTTGTCTTGTTCTGTTTTGTCCGGTCACCGAAAAAATATAATTAAATCCAGTTAAAAGATGCTTTAAACCGAATTCTTATATTAAAATAATTGTTTATAAGGAAAAAATAAATTTAGTTTTTTATGATAAAATTCTTTAAACATATTACAAAGATATAGCTATAAAAAATTACAAATAGCCTTTAATCGATAATGTAAGTCACCGTGAATCTTCTGGATCTACTTTCATAGTACTTATTTTTAAACTCAATGTACGACTTTCTAACATCAATTTCTTCAATATGCAACAAATTATCCAGTCTTTTTAAATTCAATCCTAGATGCTTCCGATATATCGCAAAGGGTTTCATCGAGACAAAATAAGGATTCATCATAAATAGGATCATCTTTCACCACACAGTCTGGAGCAATTAAAGTATCAAACAAAACTTCATTTTCTTCTTTTTCTAAATTTGTATTCTGAAGCTTCCCTTTCATTTTTTCAAACTTTTCCCAACAATTCAAATACGTCCCAGGAAGAACCTTATTGATAGACTCTCTTATCCAGTAACATACTTCTAGCAATGTCAAGGAACTAAAACAAGATTTTATATCCGCACTATTATCAATTATCATATTTGTAACAAAGTTATTGATATATTCAGAATACTTAGACTTGATATCGTTAATTATACCTAGATCTAGAGGCTGTGAGATCGATGTTGTATTAGGTGGCAAAAATAACAGTTTCACGTTCGAAAATACACCAACCTCGTGGCCTTTAAAATTATCGCAAAACATTAGGATTTTTCCATTCTGTATGATCATTTCGTCATTTAAATCGTTTATATATTTCAAAAAAATTTCTTTGGTAAGCCACGAATATGAGTTATTAGCATATTTTAGGTTGTAATTATCTGGTTTCTCGTTTTTAAAAGCCCTGTGGGTTTTGCTTTTCCTATGATTAATGGTGTAATTTCATCGCCGTATTTATTAAAACATAATAAAAGCGTAATTCTTGTTTTATCGGTTTTTATACTTTTTCTGTCATCTTCATCCCTCAGAATGTAACTTCTTCTACCAAAATTCTTGATATATAGACCAGTCTCATCTAAATTGTAAATATCTTTTTCATCATAATATTTCTGTATAGCTTCAAACTCATCAAAAAAGTCAATAATATTGTCTGTCATAGCAGATTTTGCCTCTCCACAAAGGGATATAAATGCCACATTGTATCGCTTTTTAAAACCTCTTATAGAATATGGTGTGATGTTCACACGGCAAAATGGTGTTATTGCTTTATATTTTTTTGCCAATGACATCAAGTTCCCCATTAAAACATTGCCACCTGCATTTCGAATCAGCCTGATACCATCTAGCATGTATTGATCAATGTTCAATAGCTTGATTTCTGCTGCTTTACATAAATTAAAAGTATCCAATGTTGGATCATCACTTTCCAGGTTTAAAAGTTCCTCCGAAGATTTGATTGCTGTTCTAATAACCTTTTGTGATACATTAAATTCTTTTTCGATATCACACAAAGCCTTTTTATCCTTTTTATATGCTTTGGCAATTTCTCTTTTTATTCTTTTGGTGTAAGTTTTTCTTTTTTTCTTATTTAAGTCCATAATGAAGATTGCCTTAAATTTTTAACATGCCCTAAAATTTTATTATAAATCCCAGAATTTCTCGAAAAAATTGCTTTTAAAAAATAAAAAAGAAACGATATATAAATTTATTTTATTATTTTTGACATACAAAATTTTAATGGTGAAATTCCTTTCTTACAAGATAAATGCCTTAAAAAATTAACATTTACAGTCTATTTTTGTGCCCTAAATATCGCACCCTACTGTATTACTGATTTTTTTTAGTCTTCAAGCTCTTTTTAATAAATAAAATGGAAAAAAAATCAGTGGTGAAATTGGAAAAAAAACATTCTTACCTATATAGCGTAAATGAAATTATGACCTACTCACTTTTTAGATGTGACTTACATCATTTATAACTGACATGGTTAATTTTGACTTGAAAGTGACCTTAAATTTATCTCAATGACATTAAATCGACTTTTTGATCTTAAAATTACATCTTTTTCGTGTTTCCTGCTGTAAACAGATGATTGCTATGGTAACCAGTGACCTTTAATTGACATAGGAAATATACTGACAAATTTTTTCTCAGGATGTCTTGATCTATATGTGACGGGTACAAATCTACCTATCTTAATTGTCTAATGTATTTTAAAAAAACACTTATTTTTTTATTAAATAAGTTTCTAATATTAATTATTTTTATTTTATTTTTGATTTTAAGATTGTTCATAATTTGTTTGAATAAGCCATTTAAAGTCTATAATAGTTTTTTCTTTCATACTTGATGATGACAGTGAACCTGTTGAAACATTATATAAGTGATGTTTGAGTGGCGTTTTTTAATATTAAAATTAGTGACAAGTTTGTTTATTCGATAATTATGACCATTGAACTTATTTTCGAAAGGATTACAGTGAAGCATATCATTTTATTACTTTCAAGTACTATAAAATACAGCCCTCACCTTTCTTTAAGGAATTATTTCCTTCTTTATGTGTTCTTTTTAAAAATTTATAAAAAATGGCAAAGAAAATATTTTCTAATTTAATATGCTGATAAAGCAATGTGCTGAATCTAAATTTTTCATGGTTAATTGCATTGGAATTAGCAGATTTTATATTAAGAACATTTCTCAACTTTTGATAAAAGATCTCATAATCATAAAGATTTATCTATTTTATTATTTCAATTAGTTAATTAAAGCAAAGTTTATACAGAAGTAATTATAATTTTGATCATTAGTTGAGGTAGGATATTCAATAAATTTATTTTCCGTTCTCTGGTTCTAAATACTTGTTGAGTGTGTAGGAACATAATAATAATCGGAAAAACATATTTATTGGATTCCACATCTTTGTACAAAGCGTATCTTGTATTTTTGAATTTAGAAATAGCATTAAATTTCATTAAATATGACTCCTCTGATCTCTGGTTGTTTAGAAGTTCAATTATAACGGTGCAGTTTCCATTATCCGAGGGTAATTATTGATTTGAACTTGATTTATCCATTGACTGCATGTTCTGTAATCTGACGACGAGTAGAATTATAAGCAGCAGCTTTAAGAGATTTCTCATTTGCAATGTGCATTTGATATATAAGTGAAGCATTCTGTTGATTCACAAATTGTTCCATTTCGAAAGTTTTGAGCACATTTTTATAGATTAAAACGATGGAGATGTTTCAAAAAATGTCTATATATAAGAATATTAAAACAATGTATTTTAATTTAATTAATTTAATAATTTAATAAAGTCAGAGGCACTACAGAATGTGTGATGATTTAATGAAATATTTATTTAGTGTTTTAAAATATAACTTATATTTTATTTTATAATTCAGAGTGGAGATAATATTTCAGTCAACAAGAAAGCAGAAAAGTAAGAACAACTTTTATATAATTAAGTAAATAATCATAAAAAATTAGTTATTAAATAAATAAAATATTCATTAATATATAAAATTAGTTGTTAAATAAATACAATATTAATTACTGAATAACAATAAAATATTTACATAATAAAAAAAGTAGAAATTCGGATTGATTGAGTAGAATGATAGAATGATAGAGCGCCATGGTAATAAAAAGATAGTTTTTAATAAAGTTAGGATAAACGCATAAATGTTTAAAGCGAATTGAAAAAGGAAAATTTAAAATGGCTAAAGAGGTCGAAAAGAGAAAACACGATTCATTCGTCAATATTCGTAGAGGCTCAGGCTAAGGAAAGAGAGAATTGTGATTTGAAAATTATTGTTTTTAGTCTAAATCAAATAAAACAATCAGAAAGCTTCCCTGATAGTTGATTAGTATAATTAATTGGTATATGAGATAGCAGTACCCCTTGAGTATTGACTAATATAACCAATCAAAGTCCAGTTGCAATTGTATTAATTCAAATAAAGTTATTATTGAACGACTTGTGGCTTTGATATTGAAATGAAATGCAGGAATTGGATTAATTGTAATAGTCAATTGTAAAATATCAACAATAGTAAAGTTAACTGTCTTAACATGGCCATTAGCATTTCACCGTACAGTGATGCCTCGCGTAACGTACTTAATTCGTTCAAGGAGCAAGGTTGTTATGTGAAACGCGTTTTCCCAAAACAATACATGTTAAAATTTTTAATTCGTACTGTAGTATAAAAGATATTTTAGTTCGACTCAAATTTAGGAGAGTCTACAGAGGCATGCTGGGTCAAATCCTCTTGTTCCCTCCTTTGATTCTTGGTTGCTGGCTTCTTGAAAAATCTTTTCAATGTTGTTTGTTTCTACCTCTTCTTCAACACCTGCCATAAATAACGGGTAAGGGTGTCATTGTAGAGATCGTTGATCATGTTGGCTTCAGCTAAGTTTGGATAGTAAGTGTTGATAAACTCCTGAACCTCTCAACATTTGACCAAAATATCCTTCATGGCACCCGTTGAGAAGGGTTGATTTGATTGCTCCTCCTCATTTTTAGATGTAGGTCCCCTAAGCTTCATCATGTTGCTAGACTAGAGGTGCTTGGAGCTCTTGCTGAGGCCAAACCCTTCGACCTGGTCGCACTGTTTCACCCCACATTCACTTCTAATTATTTCTTGTTTTATTTCAACAGAAATCACCTTCCTGCTTTTTTAGAAGCCATAATATGGAGACAAAATATATTTATTAAAGAAACATGTGCATGAGATAAGCACAAAGAAGAACGACTGCCGCGCGGTAATCCATGTTTGTGCAAGTTCGTGCATCGACTACGTGCGACCTTGGAAGGCGGGACAATTCGTAAATCATAGGTGCGTTCGAGCGACAAGATAAAATACAATGTAGTACGTTGTGTGAGTTGCGTAATGAATGAACAGAAAGTTCGTTGTGTGATGCATCACTGTATTTCAAACGTACTCCGTTTTATTGGTTTTCTTATACACTATCATTTTCTGATGGAATAAACCCAATTTCAATATTTTCGTCTTGTTTGATTTAGGACATTTCTTGTCCAGTTTTCTGAGATTTTGACACAAATTTATCCATAAGGATGCCAAGTAGTAAGATAAATTAGTAATGGTTGAAATAATGGGAATAAAAACAATTAATTTCATTATAAGAACTTTTTTTCCAATTTCATCACTGATTATTTTTTCTATTGAATTTATTAAAAAGAGAGCTTGAAGACTAATCGGTAATATATCGATGTTTTTTGATACTCACGAATTTTCGGCACTGCCTTTTTCAAGTGAATTATTTATTAAATTTACTTGAAAAAGGCAGTGCCGAAAATTCGTGAGTATCAAAAAACATCGATATATTACTGATTTAGTCTTCAAGCTCCTTTTTTAATAAATTAATATCACTAGCAATTAATCAATAACCTTGGCCTAGACACTTTGATATAAAAACTGAGGAAGAAATTACTAATTCACCTATGATATAAACAAATAACTTTGAAAGATTTTATGAATGGGTTTATGCTGCACATGGTCTTTGAATCATAGTTTTAAAAATTTCAGAGAAAAATAGAAAGGCTTACTATGGAAAATTGAAAGCAAATTTGAATTTTCCATAAAATATTCAAGGAAATAAAGTTCATTTTCATTTTTTTTACTAAAACTAAAAAAAATTTAATTTAACTTTATTATACCAAAAATAATTTCGTAGTTATGGAACATCTGAATTAATGGAATGAAATAATAAAACGTAACTTTGACGATTTCTGTTTAAAATTATTATCAAACCTTGATAATTTACCCGTTATGTTTGATGAATCTAGGTGAAAAAAGCCACGGAAAAAAAGCCAAAAACAATTTAGATAATATCGAAATTATAAATTCATTTAATGAATATTTAATTTAAGCAAAACTGTTAAGCAAAAATGTTAAATAATATTTCAAATGAAAATTTAAATTAAGTAGACAAATTTTCATAACTATTACTTTTATTACTATTGTTTACACAAATGGTTGACCAAATCTGATGCTATGACTGACACCATGAAGAAACTGGTGGTATCTTATCGGCCATTCTTCATATATAAATCGGTTTTCACATTTTCCGGACACTTCACTGATGAATTCTTTTCACAACGGTGTGTTATTTACTGCTTTCCGGTATGATTTGTTACATACATATAATCATCTAAACATAACTTCTTATTCCCTTTCTGACTTTCAATAATTTTATATTCCATTATGCTTAATATAATGTCAGAATTTTATAATATATTGATTTATTTTATTCTATTATTTAAAATATTAAAAATCATGAATGAACACATTAAATACATACAAATTAAATTTGAGCACACCTTCAAATAAACTATAAAGTTTTATTGGCTTTTATTTACACATTTGTGACTTTTGTTTCCGTGGTTTTTTCCTAGCAACATTTGGGTTTTTCCGTAGCTTTTTCTTCCTTTGCATTTTTTCCCGTTGGCTTTTTACCGTCATCCAAGTTTGATAGCATGAACCTTTACCCAATAGACATGATCCTTAAGACTAGTATATTGAATCATATATCAAATTACATACCTTTTACCTTATGATTGTTGGATATTTAACAAAATTCCTCTCCTTTAAAAAGTAAAACATTAAACAGTTTTAAATTTGCATGTCCCTTGACCAATATCTAATCTAGGTATTTACCTTTATATTAGTTGGAATTACCGAAATGTAATTTCTAATTAATTAATTTAATCGATAAATTAATAATGACTTTGTAAGGTTTGTAAGAGTTTGTAAGGTTTTAGCAGATTCAAATTTGAACAACTATGAAGAAAATGGAATTTTTTAGATGTCTTTTGTGGGAAATGTTTCACGGAGAATAAAAATAAATATTAATTTAATTCAAAGCTAGAAATGTCCTCCCTTTTGCGACTGTATAATTTTGAAAATTCAATATCAGATTTCGAAAAGTAAAATTTATTGCATTCTTATAATCTAAATGTTATCATAAATATAAATTAATAATTATTTATATATCGAAATAATTATATCCTTATTTGATGATGTCTTATGAAATTGTTAAGGACTTCCCATAAGTAATTTTGGATTAGAATATTTTGAGACATCTTTACGCGTTTCCAAATATTTTTATCGAAGCCTCGTGATAATACTTTTCAAGGATTTTTGAAGCTTTAATTGTGGTATTTATATTATTACAGTTGAATGTAGACCTTAGAAAAGGAAATTCGAAAGCTTTGACCCGAATGTTTAGACAATGTATACAAACAATAAGATTTTTTTTGGTCATTGTTAATCTGTTTCCTTTTTATATATTTTCATTATGATAACAGTAAAGCTGTGAACCCGTCAAAATTGGGTTCAGGTTCAGGTTGAATGGCAAAAAAACTTATGGGTTAGGGCAGTGCTTCTCAAACTTTTTTTTGTCGCAGAACGGTTATTTTTTCCTAATCCAAAAACATAAATTTTATTAAAAAAATAACAAATAAACAATATAAAAAAAAATATTAACGAATACACTAATGCAGTGGTTCTCAACCCGTGTTCCGCCATTATGCTTCCAGTGTTCCGCGAAAAAAATGACATTTTATCTTTAAATTTGCATTTAAGATACATATCATCAATTAATTTTTTTATAAGATTCAATAAGAAAGCCGTTACACAGTTATATAAACATACAAATATAAAAGTGTTTTTATTAGTTGTTATTGTTGCACGTGGTATTTTCTTCGCTTATAAGAAGGCATTGTTTACGTTTACGACAGATTTATAGTAATTTGTGATTGGTCACTGATTGTGGGTAAGTATTTTTTTGTCGGTGTTCCGCGTAAAAAAATCATGTGAATGGTGTTCCGCACTTTTATATTAATTGAGAACCACTGCACTAATTTGACGGATGTGCCTGTTTGTTTTTAATAAGTTTATCAATCCGTGGTTCAATTGTGGATAATGCCACGCGCAATGGTGCACGATTATCTAAACAATACCGGTATTTTAAATATTGCATGTTTGTTCTATTGTAAATATTTTAACGCTTAAAAATAAAATAAAATTTAGAAAAATGTTCTCCAGACCGGTCCGCGGACTACCACTTTGAGAAGCACTGGGTTAGGGTTAGGTTTGGGTTCAAGACCTTATTTATAATTAAAAGATTTTTTTAAATATGAAAAAAATTATGAAATACATTATTTTTTATTATTTATTATTACAGTAAAACCTCTACTTAAGACCACCTCCCTAAAGAGACCACCTCTAGTTAAGACCTCTATTTCTTCGGAACCAAATTTACACAGTAGTTTACTGGGACAAATAACCCTCCATAATAGGACAACCCCTCTCGTTAAGACCACTTTTCGTAAAAAATATTTTTAGTTTAAATATTTTTTGTTTAAATATTTTTTTAAAATTAAAATGGGAGTAAAAAAAACGAGAAAGGAGCTTACATTGAGCGAGAAGATGGATGTTATTAAATCTTCTGAGCGAGGAGAAGGACAGAGACTTATTGCAAGACGATTTTCTTGTAGTAAAACGCAAGTCCACAAACTGTTTTGAGAGTGACTGGGAAGAAAAACTGATTTCTTCTTACATTAGTTTGGATGATGCATCAAGTGAGTTTTCTGAACCAAACGAAGAAGAATCTGATTTACCAAAAATTGATTTAAAAACATCTTTATCTTATATTCAGCAGATTAAGAATCTTGGAATGGAACTGGGTGACAATAAATTAGTTGACATAATGTTTCAAGCTGAACAAAAGTTGACGAATATGATAGTTTTTGATAACAGTGAAGCCAAATCGAAGAGACAAACAACATTAGATGAGTTTTTATAATAAAATCTTCAATTTAAGTCTAGTTTTCTTTATAAAAATAAAATCCTCTCTAATAGGACCACCTCTAGTAAAGACCACTTTTGGTCCGGAACCAAGGGTGGTCCTATTAGAGAGGTTTCACTGTATTATTTTCTTTTTTCTTTTTCTTTTATTCTTTATTGAAAAACTTTTCATTCAGTTTTACAAATAAAATATTTGTAGCGAATTCTCGTTTATTGCAGCTCTTTCAAGTGATAAAATAATTTTCAGCGCCGATAAAGCTCTTTCACCACTGACCTGTGTTGCTATGAGGAATTTCATCGTTTGAGGTAAAAGTAGCAGGATCACAATAGGAATATGACTTCTCAGTTTGTATTATCGGTACCAACTGTTGATATTAACATATGTTGGATTATTTTACATAAATCTTAACTACATTTACTGTCAGAAATTGGGTTCGTTGTACAGAAAATTCAATGCCAAGTGATTCGTATTTTAGTAATTGTAATAAAAGTTTCCAAATACATTTTTGTCCCTCCTTAATAAAATCCCGATTGTGTCCCTTATATTATTATTGCCTGGACTAGATGTAGCTATAGGCTATACAGTCAGCATCGGTTAGACATTATTACATAATTGTTAAATCCATCATCGCTTGATCCAAATTCCTTCCTAATGTATTCATCCTCTATAAATACAATTGTGCTCCCATCATAACTGTTAGTTAGATATCGGTATTGAATGGTTGAGGATATGAAGTAGTAAACAATAGAGGAGACATTATAAAAGGTATTGTTTTTGAATTTGCTAAGAAGGAAGCTCGTAAGGTTAAGTTTTAAAACAGAAATGTTTTTTAATTTTGTTTACCGATTTTTCTTATTTAGTCTATGAATGTTTTTATAGTATTATACTTGATAAGGCAAGGACATCATATCCATAATTTTTTAGGTTTTCAAGGGCCATAAGATGGAGATTTGCATAGGGTGACAAAATGTAGGCTGTCTCGGACTTTTTTATTAAATAAATATTCAATTATTTATAAGATAAACGATGCAAATCTTTTTAATTTTACATTTTTTTAATATTTAAAAATTGAACTTATTTGGTTAAGTGAAATATATAAATAAGTAATTATGATAATTAATTATGGGTTCAGTATTGGATAAATGATTGGGTTGTTCTTTATGTTGGTTATTATTGTTATAGAAGTCCTGGATTTCGTGCCACAAAGAAAAAGTCTTCTGTAGACAGGTTTTTAATATAATATTCTATAGCTTCGAGACATTTCAAAATTATTGGTGACTTTGATAAATTTTATCAATGTTTGATTATTGCTTAATGCAAATTATTACAATTATTACAATTGTTATTATTATTATTATTATTATTATTATTATTATTATTAATATTATTATTATTATTATTATTATTATTATTATTATTATTATTATTATTATTATAATTATTATTATTATTATTATTATTATTATTATTATTATTATTATTATTGTTATTATTATTATTATTATTGTTATTATTATTATTATTATTATTATTATTATTATTATTATTATTATTATTATTATTATTATTATTATTATTATTATTATTATTATTATTATTATTATTATTATTATTATTATTAATCAATATTACATCAGTGCTACTTGTTGTCATATTGATAATGGCTGAATTGTTACGAGTGCAATTAATGATTTAAATTGCATTATCTCACTTGTGTAAATTCTACTCTTAAATTACAAGATCTCTTACTACATTTATATATGGATAAGAATATTTTTTAAAGATTGATTTCGTGTAAAGGTTCAAAATATAAATTTCTACAGCTTATACCATGTCCACCAGTGTCTCAATGAAATGTTTCATCACCAAATTCTTTACTTATATATTTTTTATATATTTTTTTATATCCTTATTTGCAGTAATAAATATCATATTTCTTATATCATTTCGAATGTAATAAGCCCTGAATATTTGAAGAGGTACAGTAAAGGAATGGAGACGAATACAAAACAAATCTGGATCATAATAAATTTACATTTACATAAGTAGGTGAAATATTATATATGAATTACATTAGGGTATATTATGTAATCCATTAGAATAAATTATCTATCTCAATTTTTGCAATATTTCCGCTTGTTATTGTTGAATTTGTAATAAATTAATTTAAACGTTGATATTTAATTATTTAAAATGAAATAATTTAAGAAATCAGTCAATTATCAGTAGATGATAAAAAACTTGCTATTTGCATAATAAAAAATGAATTTACTAAAAGGAATATCCTCAATTATGAAAGTTTTACAAGCTGCTATTTCCAAATTTGTTATTATCACATAAAATGTTATACATATAATTGTTTTCTTTTGCTCTTCTAGATTTCTTATTTATTCTATTTGGATCATATGATTACATATTTATGTAAAATATTTCTAATTTTCAATTATATGGCTCTCTATCTGAGCATGATACAAATAGTAATTGAGCATTTAACTGTATTTTATATTTTTAATTGTGATATAATTGTGATTTATCTATGATTTCTTTATAATTATTACTGCAATATAATTCAATTTTAAAGCAATTTTCGCAAAATGTCTACATGATTGTAGAATTGTTACAAGCGTCCTTTGAATACAATTATACATTAATTACTAATATTAAAAATAATGATCTCAGAATGCGATGAAATTATGTAATTTTATTACAATGTTTTGGTATAACTTTGTGATAAAATTACATTATTTCATATATATATATATATATACTCTAAAACTCGAATTAATTCCCCAGCGAGAATTATCGTTATTGGAATAAGAATTAAAAAGTTCACTTATTTTTTAAATTGCAGAACTATACCATTTTTTGCTTTTGTTTTAATATTATTAAAATTTAAATATCCCTTAATGACAAATAAGAAATATAAAAACAAGCATAAATTAAATGCATTTGCTAGTTATCGACTTAATAGAAATATCTCAGTAATAGCTACAAGATTTGGTATTGAATGACATACGCTGAGAGAATGGATCACTCAAGAAAGTGAAATTCAGCAATCAGATCCAAATAAGTTTAGACTTCAAAGAGGAGGAAGAAAGAAAGAAAAATTTCCACGTATAATGTTTCAGAGTCCAATTTTTCTGAAATAGAGGATGAATAAAAATTTCCTTAAATTCATTTAATTTTTTATAATACCTCAAATAATTCCCCATCCTTTACAAAAAATAACACCTCATGTGGGATTAATTTGAGTTTTAGAGTATATAACAACGGTGGGCAAATGCGGCTCTTAGAGCCGCATGCGGCTCTTCGTTGAGTAAACTGCGGCTCTTTGATAATTGAATTTGAAAATTGAATTCGATTTTTTTATTTTGAAATTTTTTCAACTGAATTTTTAAAAAAAAATTTTTTGTTGCAATTGTATTTTCATGGTTAGTTCATTTTTACCTGTGTCACAAAATAGGTGTAAACAGAATTAAAATTTATAGTGTCATTCGATGGCGGTATTTAGAATCAAAATTTAATATTTCCTTATTACATTCTACCTTGTTTGATTCTTTTTATAAGCAATATTTAAATAATACATGTCTCACTACACTATATACCAGGGGTGGGCAAGTGCGGCTCTTTGATGAGCCATGTGGCTCTCTAGGACCTCATGCGTGCCCACCCCTGGTATATAATATATATACTATATATAAATAAAAAAATTATGCACCAACGGATTACGCAATTGTATGTTTATATAATTCTTATGCGTGTTTTCTATACATTGTAATAATTTTGTTTTAAAATTCGAGGGACGACAGATTTCCAAAAATATTACAAAGGAAATTTTTACAGTTGACTTTAAAATTAGGTAGTTTTAATAGTGAAATAACAATGAAAAAGATCCAAGTAATTTATATTCATTTGATGCAAGAAAACAATTAATTTTGTAAATTATAAAAAATATCGAAAAGGATAAATAAAAAGATAAATACATAGAGCTAATATTAGATAAAATAATTAAGTAAACATAATTAATTGAATGATGATTAACATTAGATTTACGGACTGAGCTAATTTGACTCGTTTAAAATTCTATTGCTACATATATATACTAATTTATTATTTTTTGAATACATATGTTGGTTTTTAGATACGTCATGAAATATAGGTAAATATTAATTACTCTCCTATACCGACTCCTTCATTTCGCATATCGAATTTGGTATACCTATTTTTACAGCTATTTTTTATTTCTGTAGCAAATTTAATTTATAGTTATCCTCGATGTAAAGAAAATTTAGAATTTCCTGCATGTTACGTATTGATAAATATTCTCAATTAGTAATTGTTGGAATATTGGATTTTTACATAGAGAATTATTTTAAAATTAAACATATTCCTTACAAGTTCTGCACAATCTAGGAAAATCTTTGTCTCATCAATTGTATTTGGTTACAGTTAAAAAATCAGTAGAATTTGCACGGATATTGTGCTACCTAGGACGTGAAACACATGATTTTCGGTAAATGTTTTTTTGCACTGACAATACAATGACTATCAGAATGTTACTTTAATTTACAAATAACCATCACTGACTGGTACAATGAGTTTCACTATGAATAATGATTTATTTATTTCTATTTTCATTTCACAATTAATCGATTTTACTTATTGATCAATTTATGTATCGCTAGATATCACAAATTGATTGATTTCATATATTGACCGATTTCATATATTGATCAATTTCACATATTGACAGATTTCACATATTGACAGATTTCACATATTTATCAATTTTATGTATTTCTAGATGTCACAAACTGATCGATTTCACATATTGACCGATTTCATATATTGACCGATTTCATATATTGACCGATTTCATGTATTGACCGATTTCATCTATCGATCGATTTCATATATTGACCGATTTCATATATTGACCGATTTCATATATTGACCGATTTCATCTATCGATCGATTTCATATATTGACCGATTTCATGTATTGACCGATTTCATATATTGACCGATTTCATATATTGACCGATTTCATATATTGACCGATTTCATATATTGACCGATTTCATATATTGACCGATTTCATATATTGACCGATTTCATATATTGATCGATTTCATGTATTGACCGATTTCATATATTGACCGATTTCATATATTGACCGATTTCATGTATTGACCGATTTCATATATTGACCGATTTCATATATTGACCGATTTCATGTATTGACCGATTTCATATATTGACCGATTTCATGTATTGACCGATTTCATATATTGACAGATTTCATATATTGACCGATTTCATATATTGACCGATTTCATATATTGATCGATTTCATGTATTGACCGATTTCATGTATTGACCGATTTCATATATTGACCGATTTCATGTATTGACCGATTTCATATATTGACAGATTTCATATATTGACCGATTTCATATATTGACCGATTTCATGTATTGACCGATTTCATATATTGACCGATTTCATATATTGACCGATTTCATATATTGACCGATTTCATATATTGACCGATTTCATGTATTGACCGATTTCATATATTGACCGATTTCATATATTGACCGATTTCATGTATTGACCGATTTCATGTATTGACCGATTTCATCTATCGATCGATTTCATATATTGACCGATTTCATATATTGACCGATTTCATGTATTGACCGATTTCATGTATTGACCGATTTCATATATTGACCGATTTCATATATTGACCGATTTCATATATTGACCGATTTCATATATTGACAGATTTCATATATTGACCGATTTCATATATTGACTGATTTCATATATTGACCGATTTCATCTATCGATCGATTTCATATATTGACCGATTTCATGTATTGACCGATTTCATATATTGGCCGATTTCATATATTGACCGATTTCATGTATTGACCGATTTCATATATTGACCGATTTCATGTATTGACCGATTTCATATATTGACAGATTTCATATATTGACCGATTTCATATATTGACCGATTTCATATATTGACCGATTTCATGTATTGACCGATTTCATGTATTGACCGATTTCATCTATCGATCGATTTCATATATTGACCGATTTCATGTATTGACCGATTTCATATATTGACCGATTTCATATATTGACCGATTTCATGTATTGACCGATTTCATATATTGACCGATTTCATATATTGACCGATTTCATATATTGACAGATTTCCCGTATTAATCGATTTCATATATTGACAGATTTCACATATTGACCGATTTCATATATTGACAGATTTCACGTATTAATCGATTTCACATATTGACCGATTTCATATATTGACCGATTTCATATATTGCTCGATTTCATATATTGGCCGATTTCATATATTGACCGATTTCATCGTATGTCATTCAATACCAAATCTTGTAGCTATTACTGAGATATTTCTATTAAGTCGATAACTAGCAATTGCATTTAATTTATGCTTGTATTTATATTTCTTATTTGTCATTAAGGGATATTTAAATTTTAATAATATTAAAACAAAAGCAAAAATGGTTTAGTTCTGCAATTTAAAAAATAAATGAACTTTTTAATTCTTATTCCAATAACGATAATTCTCGCTGGGGAATTAATTCGAATTTTAGAGTATATATATATATATATATATATATATATATATATATATATATATATATATATATATATATATATATGTATATATATATATATATGAAATAATGTAATTTTATCACAAAGTTATACCAAAACATTGTAATAAAATTACATAATTTCATCGCATTCTGAGATCATTATTTTTAATTAATAGTTAAACATACATGGCAATGATTTAATTATAAGATAACGCCAATCAAACATTTTTTTCACGATTAATTTCGACAGTTTTCCTGTCATCATCAGGTGGGATATAATACTCATTAAATAAAGGATTTTAAACAAATTTAATTATATATAAAAATTTTTTTTTTTTTTATTTTATAAAAATATTATTTTTTAAAAACTTTAACATTTAAAATTTAATTTAATAATTTAAAAATTTAAAAATTTTTTATCAATTATTTAATTTAACACAACAATCAATACATACAATACACAAAAGCTTATTTAAAAACACTCAACACACAAGTATTTACAGCATTCTGCACATTAATTTTCGGATTCAATGATTTTATCAACAACGCCTCACAAATCACACGTTCCCAATAATTATCGAAGTTTTTTAATAAAATTTTAAAATCAGACATACCTATTTTAATCTTACAGCCCTTATTGTGCTCACCAATATGGGTCAAAGACTTCGGTCTACAATGTTCTCGAGCTCGAATACAGAGATGACGGGAAGTCTCTCCAATGTATGTGGCATTACACCCATTACATTACAGCATTTCGTGAACTTCTTGTATTTGCAACTTCAAAAATCAATTTTCTTTTCAATAATGAATGGTATCAACAAATAGATGGGGTTGCTATGGGTTCTCCTTTAGCACCAACGATGGCTTCAATTTTTTTAACAAGCTTAGAAAAGAAAATTGCATCTTTCCAAGGTATGAAACCCACTGTTTATAAACGGTATGTGGATGATATATTTCTTATATTTGAAAATCAGAGGCATGTTGACCCGTTTTTGCATTATATGAATACAGGGTGGCACAGATAAAGTGAAGCACAAGTTTAACTACTTTATTTTTTCTTGCCTAATGATATAGCTTGCGCAATTATATAAATTTTTAATATTTGAGTTTGTTTTAATATTTTAATATTTAATTATAATATGAGCGGTTCCTTAAATTTAAGTTAATGGCATTGGAATTCAAACGACAAAGAATTTTAAATTTATTTTTGGAGGGAAAGCATCAATCGGAAATTTTAAAGTTAACGAAAGCAGAGGGCATTTGCCGTTCGTTGGTATACAGAACCTTAAAAAGGTACAAAGATTCCGGCACAGTTGTACCACCAAAGAAACCTGGTCGAAGCCGGACCGTTCGTACTCCCAGGCTAGTTAAAGTTATCCGTGAACGGATTCGCCGAAAACCAGCCCAGTCGGCCAGAAAGATGGCAAAGAGTCTTGGAATATCGCGAATATCTGTATCTCGTGTTCTTAAAGAAGACCTTGGACTTACACCTTACAAGAAACGGCGTGTTCATGGTTTATCCGACACAAATAAAAAGAAACGAGTCACAAGATGTAAGGACTTATTATCTCGGCACGCTGAATCAGTAATCCTGTTTACTGATGAAAAACTCTTCGTCCTCCAACAGTCACACAATACTCAAAATGATCGAGTGTACTCGCCATCAATTACCGATATCCCTAGTCATTGCCGCACGGTCCAGCGTTTCCAAGGAAGTCCTTCTGTGATGGTTTACGGAGGTATTTCCAAAAAGGGTCGTTTGCCTCTGAAATTCATAGAAAAGGGTGTCAAAATTAATTCTAAATATTATTTAGAAGAAGTATTACAACGTCATGTGATGGCGAATGCCTTTAAATTGTTTGGAAATGATCCATGGGTATTGCAGCAGGATTCTGCGCCCGCACATGCCGCTAAAATAGTTCAGAACTGGTGCAAGTCAAATTTGCCTGATTTCATTAGCAAGGAACAATGGCCTTCATCATCTCCGGATGTAAATCCTTTGGACTTTTGTATGTGGGCCTTAATGGAACAGCGTCTAAATAATCTAAAACCAATGAGTTTGGATAAATTTAAGTGCTTACTTCAGAAAATTTGGATTGAAATACCTGAAGAGCAGGTGCGTGCCGCATGTGAAGCATTCCCACGCAGATTGATGGCCATTGTCAAAGCCAAGGGTGGCCACATTGAAATTTAATTAATAAATGTGAAATAGATGGAGACTTCGTTTTAAATCTTTTAAGATTTTTCAAATGTATTTTAAAAAATCATGTTAAAATGAGTTTTTTCTTTGCTTCACTTTTTCTGTGCCACCCTGTAGTCTACATAAAAACATTGTATTCACATGTGAAACGGAGAAAAAATCATCGCTTGCTTTCTTGGATTTGTTAATACAACGTAAAGAGAAACACTATGAGACAGAGATTTATAGAAAACCAACTGATACTGGTCTCTATACTTCTTCCGAAAGTTTTTGTGAATTCAAGTATAAAAGAAATATGGTGAAGGGGTTGATTTATCGTGCATGGTCTTTGTCTTCTACTTTTAAAAATTCGGTAAAGAGTGTTGACGTGTTGGTTGAACTGTTGATGAAGAATGGTTATTCAAAATCCTTTTTAGTAGTTATGGTGAAAGAGACTGTTGACAAATTTATTAAAAATCCTAAGGATCCATGTTTGAGAAAATTTGGGTGTGATCTTGTTGAGACGTGTGAGTCTGATGAGTTAAAATCTGTGTGTGATTTTGTTGAGGTGGGTGAGTCTGATGAGTTAAATAAATTAAATAGTGTGAGCAAGGATGATGAGCCTAAATTTGTGTTAGTATTGCCGTACTCAGAAGGTTTTAAGGATTATAAAGTGAAGATAAGAAAGCAGTTAGGGAATTTAAACTATAGGATAGTGTCAACTTCATGGAAAGTACGCAATATGTTTATTAATAAGTCAAAGACTCCGGTTGAATTGTGTTCCGATCTCGTTTATCAGTTTACATGTAATGGGTGTAATGCCACATACATTGGAGAGACTTCCCGTCATCTCTGTATTCGAGCTCGAGAACATTGTAGACCGAAGTCTTTGACCCATATTGGTGAGCACAATAAGGGCTGTAAGATTAAAATAGGTATGTCTGATTTTAAAATTTTATTAAAAAACTTCGATAATTATTGGGAACGTGTGATTTGTGAGGCGTTGTTGATAAAATCATTGAATCCGAAAATTAATGTGCAGAATGCTGTAAATACTTGTGTGTTGAGTGTTTTTAAATAAGCTTTTGTGTATTGTATGTATTGATTGTTGTGTTAAATTAAATAATTGATAAAAAATTTTTAAATTTTTAAATTATTAAATTAAATTTTAAATGTTAAAGTTTTTAAAAAATAATATTTTTATAAAATAAAAAAAAAAAAAATTTTTATATATAATTAAATTTGTTTAAAATCCTTTATTTAATGAGTATTATATCCCACCTGATGATGACAGGAAAACTGTCGAAATTAATCGTGAAAAAAATGTTTGATTGGCGTTATCTTATAATTATTTTTAATATTAGTAATTAATGTATAATTGTATTCAAAGGACGCTTGTAACAATTCTACAATCATGTAGACATTTTGCGAAAATTGCTTTAAAATTGGATTATATTGCAGTAATAATTATAAAGAAATCATAGATAAATCACAATTATATCACAATTAAAAATATAAAATACAGTTAAATGCTCAATTACTATTTATATCATGCTCAGATAGAGAGCCATATAATTGAAAATTAGAAATATTTTACATAAATATGTAATCATATGATCCAAATAGAATAAATAAGAAATCTAGAAGAGCAAAAGAAAACAATTATATGTATAACATTTTATGTGATAATAACAAATTTGGAAATAGCAGCTTGTAAAACTTTCATAATTGAGGATATTCCTTTTAGTAAATTCATTTTTTATTATGCAAATAGCAAGTTTTTTATCATCTACTGATAATTGACTGATTTCTTAAATTATTTCATTTTAAATAATTAAATATCAACGTTTAAATTAATTTATTACAAATTCAACAATAACAAGCGGAAATATTGCAAAAATTGAGATAGATAATTTATTCTAATGGATTACATAATATACCCTAATGTAATTCATATATAATATATATATTGACCGATTTTACTTTCTCGCTTTTTTTTTATTTAAAAACATTTTCACTGAACCATATAATCATTTAAGAAA
Source organism: Schmidtea polychroa (assembly GCA_959609185.1). Taxonomy (NCBI): domain Eukaryota; kingdom Metazoa; phylum Platyhelminthes; order Tricladida; family Dugesiidae; genus Schmidtea; species Schmidtea polychroa. The sequence continues at coordinate 97,608 of CAUHTR010000381.1, read as the reverse complement.
TCAACACAAATAATTATATATAAAATTTAGAAATGTAGAAAATTTACAAGCTTTATTTGATTTCCATGCTTGATTAATTTCCTCATTTTCAGACCACCAGCCAGCTCAACAGTTTCCCCATATGCCACAACCGGAATAAGTCAAATAAACGATTCCTCGGCAGTAAAACCACTGCCGGTAGCAGCAAATATAACTTGTAATTATTTACCTAATAATATATAAATTATTTATTTAATAATTTATATTTATCATAATATTTGATTTTCTTTGGTTGTAATTAGGATTTTGATAGATATGTATTTTTATCCGGTATTTTATAAGGTATTTTATACGGTATTTTATCCGGTATTTTATACGGTATTTTATACGGTATTTTATTCGGTATTTTATACGGTATTTTATTCGGTATTTTATACGGTATTTTATCCGGTATTTTATACGGTATTTTATACGGTATTTTATTCGGTATTTTATACGGTATTTTATACGGTATTTTATACGGTATTTTATACCGTATTTTATACCGTATTTTATGCCGTATTTTATGCCGTATTTTATACCGTATTTTATACCGTATTTTATACCGTATTTTATACCGTATTTTATACCGTATTTTATGCCGTATTTTATGCCGTATTTTATACCGTATTTTATACCGTATTTTATACGGTATTTTATACGGTATTTTATTCGGTATTTTATACGGTATTTTATACGGTATTTTATACGGTATTTTATACGGTATTTTATACGGTATTTTATACGGTATTTTATACGGTATTTTATACGGTATTTTATACCGTATTTTATACCGTATTTTATACCGTATTTTATACCGTATTTTATACCGTATTTTATGCCGTATTTTATGCCGTATTTTATACCGTATTTTATACCGTATTTTATACGGTATTTTATACGGTATTTTATTCGGTATTTTATACGGTATTTTATACGGTATTTTATACGGTATTTTATACGGTATTTTATACGGTATTTTATACGGTATTTTATACGGTATTTTATACGGTATTTTATACGGTATTTTATACCGTATTTTATACCGTATTTTATACCGTATTTTATGCCGTATTTTATGCCGTATTTTATACCGTATTTTATACCGTATTTTATACCGTATTTTATACCGTATTTTATACCGTATTTTATGCCGTATTTTATGCCGTATTTTATACCGTATTTTATACGGTATTTTATACGGTATTTTATTCGGTATTTTATACCGTATTTTATACCGTATTTTATACCGTATTTTATACCGTATTTTATACCGTATTTTATACCGTATTTTATACCGTATTTTATACCGTATTTTATACCGTATTTTATACCGTATTTTATGCCGTATTTTATGCCGTATTTTATACCGTATTTTATACCGTATTTTATACCGTATTTTATGCCGTATTTTATACCGTATTTTATGCCGTATTTTATGCCGTATTTTATACCGTATTTTATATCGTATTTTATGCCGTATTTTATACCGTATTTTATACCGTATTTTATACCGTATTTTATACCGTATTTTATACCGTATTTTATACCGTATTTTATACCGTATTTTATACCGTATTTTATGCCGTATTTTATGCCGTATTTTATACCGTATTTTATACCGTATTTTATACGGTATTTTATACGGTATTTTATTCGGTATTTTATACGGTATTTTATACGGTATTTTATACGGTATTTTATACGGTATTTTATACGGTATTTTATACGGTATTTTATACGGTATTTTATACGGTATTTTATACCGTATTTTATACCGTATTTTATACCGTATTTTATACCGTATTTTATGCCGTATTTTATGCCGTATTTTATACCGTATTTTATACCGTATTTTATACCGTATTTTATACCGTATTTTATACCGTATTTTATGCCGTATTTTATGCCGTATTTTATACCGTATTTTATACGGTATTTTATACGGTATTTTATTCGGTATTTTATACCGTATTTTATACCGTATTTTATACCGTATTTTATACCGTATTTTATACCGTATTTTATACCGTATTTTATACCGTATTTTATACCGTATTTTATACCGTATTTTATACCGTATTTTATGCCGTATTTTATGCCGTATTTTATACCGTATTTTATACCGTATTTTATACCGTATTTTATGCCGTATTTTATACCGTATTTTATGCCGTATTTTATGCCGTATTTTATACCGTATTTTATATCGTATTTTATACCGTATTTTATACCGTATTTTATACCGTATTTTATACCGTATTTTATACCGTATTTTATACCGTATTTTATACCGTATTTTATACCGTATTTTATACCGTATTTTATACCGTATTTTATGCCGTATTTTATACCGTATTTTATACCGTATTTTATGCCGTATTTTATACTGTATTTTATACCGTATTTTATACCGTATTTTATACCGTATTTTATATCGTATTTTATATCGTATTTTATCAGGTATTTTATACGGTATTTTATTTACTTCATTCGGCATTTGATAAATTATAACCATTTCGAGTGGATGTACCGTATTCTGGCGCCCATATAACGTGCAGATCAGTATAACCGTAAACGTTATATATCCTATCAAATGTCTACCTGTCAAATGTAATGTGACGGTGTTGATGATGGACGTCCTTAATGTTATTGTATTATTCTCTATTTTTCAATAATTTGTTGTACGAGATCTAATCTAAATTGCAAATGAGCTTTAGAATCTCCCTACTCTGTATAGATAACAAACGAATTTCATATTGTTTGTCTGGAACGCGTAAAATCATTTATAATAATATTTCTTCCCCTGCTTTTTGATGATAGAGTAGTTAGTTAGTCGCTGGTCAACTATGTCAATACCATCTATTGAATGGTTATAAGCATTGACTACTTTTTGCATTTATTTAGAATCTCCTCTTTCCTCAATGCCTATTATTTTTTTTTTCATGTAATATCTGAACAAAAATGACATAAACGTGGCTAAATTCAAGTTAAAATATGACAATGACAAATGATGATGTAACACACGACTAAGAACTGTGTAAAACTACCAATAAAGTGAAACAAGATCTGCCCGAACAAGACTTGGGCTTGTCAGTGTGCGAACAAAATTCGTTTCCGATTCTTGCTCAGGCAAACTGTCATGAGGTCTGTAGGGTATTGTATACACTTCTAAAAATGTATGAAAACTTTCAAGTAAATTGACTTGAACTTTCTGTATAAAAAAAATCTTCAATAAAATATTTGCAAATCCTTCCTTGAAAATCCAATCGAACTACGAATTTTGAAATACATAGTGAAATGAGATGAGAATTGTATTTGCTTTCGAAACCTAGACAATCTGAACCAAAGGCTGGATCATAGATGACTTATAGAACCTTCAATCTATTAATAACTTGGATGCAAAAAGGGGGTACCAGTAAGGTAATGAATAATTGTTCTGGTGGAGGGGATTTTGATTTCTAACGTTTCAGTTGATTTGGCTATGTTTCAATGAAATGATAATTGAAAGCAAAAGAAATGATTTTGTATCAACCAAATAATAATATTATTACTTTCTTATTTATAATAAAAAATTGTAAATATTTCTCATTTATTTCAACTAATTGATGGAGTTTATTTTTTTGTTAACACGTTCACTGCCACGTATAACATATATGTTATACGGGTATGTTCCCGAAGGCACTAGTATAACATATACGTTCAAATTTTCATATGAACTCCGTATAACAACAGTGTTAACGCTCTATGATATTTCTATGCGCTTATATATCGTGGTGCATGCGGGTAAGTTAAAAAACTACGTGTCGTGCTCGGGATTGAAATAAACTTGTCATTTATATTTGAATGTTTATTAAAATACAGACATATTTATAGCGAAGATTTGTAATTTTTTACTAACAAATTAATTTGTTTTAATATTTAATTTAACGGTTGATCAACAATTCGCCCGATTTGCAGTTCACCAGAATAAAAAAAACTAAATTAGTGGAAAATAAAGGAAAAAAGGCATTAATAACATTAAAAAAATAATGAGTACTTTGGCTGAAAACTGCCTCGGCAGTCAACTGACTCATTTGTTTAATTTTTGTTGGTTTTTGTTAGTTTTTTTTGGCCCCGTGGGAAACTTTTCTGAAATAGACTTGGCAGTGAAAGTGTTAGGATTTAGAGGTTTTAAATTATTTAATCAAACATTTTACCCAATAATGAAATACTTTTAATCCACAAAATTTATTTGAGCCCTTGAATATTATAGCATTTGTTTCTTTCCCATAAATTTCCCATTTGTTTGCATTATATAATACAATTGAAATTGTCCTCATGTTATTGTTTGAGACAGATCTTGATATATATTTATTTGTGAGAAAATTATTTGTTCAATTTTAAACCTAGCTGGTGGTGCTGCCCCACCTCCTCCTGGACCACCACCTACCGCTCCAGCTCCACCTGGTCCTCCACCTGGTCCTCCACCATCGGGACCTCCACCTCCCAGTAGTGCTCCTATAGCACCGATTGCCACAGTTAAAAAGCCGGCTAATGATTTTGCTAGTCAACTCTTAGCTGCGTCACAGAATATGAAAAGCTCATTAACAAATTCGAATTCTGAAAATTCCTCTACAGGAATGACAGCAAACATAGGACTCACAGCATCCGTGACTCCATCAAAACCGGCACCAGCTGCAACCCCTGCTCCAATGAACTTTTTAGAGGAATTGAGATCGAAATCTCAAAGGCGTACAGTAAATTCATTTAATCGAATAATTATCTGCAACTCAATGTCTCCATTAAGGATAGTGGCAATAAAAATAAAAAAGTCGAATTGCCGAAGATAACCGCACCGACGACAACGCAACCGGCTCCAGTATCAAATGTTACTACTAAGTGAGTATTCATTTTATGAAACCCACTCAAGATTCCTAATAATTCTCATAATTTTTGATGCTATATTTATCAGTAATTAATGAAAAATTATAAATTTGGTTGAATGTTGTAATGCTGAACTTTGGTATGACTTGATTTAAATTTAGTTCTTCATATGGTGGTTGTTCAAGGTCTTCATTGAATTATCCAGCTTCATCTTATCTATTCCGGATGCATGAACGTTTGCATTGAACAATAATTATTGAATGTATTTAATAGATATCTTGTATTTGTGCTCGGATATATTTGTATTTCTGAATAGAATGTGTTGGACTTTCTATAGTACTTATGTTACTTGGTGAATATTTATTGAGTGCCATCATAGATATCAATGATGAAACATTAATAATACCCCATATATTCCCCTGGTAGTTAATCCACTGTCTCCACATATTTTCCGACAATTTCTTTTGTAGTTCATGATGAAAGAAACCTTTTCCAGATTACTTTCTATCTCCATATTTTTGAATCTCATTGTTATAGTATCTATCATTTTTAAAAAGACTTCTAGATCTTTTTGTTCAAAGTCTAAATAAATATTTCAAATTTCAAATAAAAAAATAGAAAATTTGTTTTTATAAGAAAATTAGAAATGAACATATTTGATTTTGAAATAAAATAATAATAATAATAATAATAATAATAATAATAATAATAATAATAATAATAATAATAATAATAATAATAATAATAATAATAATAATAATAATAATAATAATAATAATATTAAACAATTAAATGATAATTTAAGCCTTTTGCTGCGAATAATATATTTAATAAAATGAAAGAATTTTCAACTAAAAAAATAATCCTTTTCATTTTCCTGGAATTAGTTTCTTCAATTTTCAAATGATTTTTGATCTTCTCTTTTATTTCCATTTTTTTCTTGTTGTTTAAAGTAGACTAAATCAAAATCAAACACTTTTGAAGAATTTGAAAATTATTTAAATTAAATTTCGTCTAAAATTCAGAACAAAACAATAAAAAAGTTTTTATAATTAACTCATGAAAACAACAACGGATTTTACAAAAAAATATTCTCAAGGTCAAACAACAAATCAAATTGATGATTTCATTGATCTCTTCTTTAGTGTTGATTGTTGGCCTTCTGTTAATTATGAGAATTGCCTCTTTAAATCTGACATTTTTCTTTTGGATATTTCTATTAGCTAAGATTTCAATTAAAATATTTTTTCTTTCCTTCCTTGGTTGATATTGATAGAGATGTTTGTATGCCGAGGATTTTCCACCAGGATCTAGATGTTCTTTAACTCTTTGGTGTAAGGTCCTGAGCGTACTTCCAATGTATATTTCTTTGTATTAATTGCAGGTGATGCAATAGACAATGTTTTTTCTAAAGCACATATCTTTCGGTGTCTGGCAATTTTCCATTGGGCAATTGTTTTCTTTTTCGTGTTGTTTGCCAGAACTTTTCTCAATGTCCAAGATATATACTAATTGGAAGTCCAGTACGTTTAAGTTCTTCCAGGATCTTGAAGTCGAGTATGTCACTGATGAATTGGATATTCAGATAAAAATATTTCTTTTTTTATTTCCCTAGCTCTTTTGGGGTAGAATTCATTCTTTCAATGTCCTTACCTTGATATCAGTTTCTGTGCCGGACTTTTTTGAAATTTAATTGGTGTTTATAGTTTTTCTTTTCTTCAATATATTGATTGGTTATCCTTTGTTTATCGTTTTTTATGACATTTAATTTCTGTAAGTATAGAAGTGCTAATCTTTAATGCATAAATATTACCTTGTGAGCTGGTTTTTTGTACAAGTTTTTTTGAGCTAGTTATAAGAGTTTTGAAAATCTTAAAAATCTTTTTTAGTGTTTTGTTTTGAATTTTAGACTAAATTTAATTAAACATTATTTTTAATTCTTCAAGTTTTATTTTGATTTAGTTTATTTGTAACCAATGAGAAGAAAGGAAATGGAAATAAAATAGAAGAAACTACATTCCAAGAAATTGAAAAGGACTATTTTCATAATTGAAAATTCTTTCATTCTATTAAATATATAATTTGCAGCAAAAGGCTTAAATTATCATTTAATTGTTTAATAACAATAATAATAATAATAATAATAATAATAATAATAATAATAATAATAATAATAATAATAATAATAATAATAATAATAATAATAATAATAATAATAATAATAATAATAATAATAATAATAATAATTGATAAATGACAATAAAAAATTTATTTAAAATTAAAATAATCTTATTATTTGAATGAGATTTGACAAGTGAATGTTTAGGAATTCTATCAATCATTCCAGTAAAATGTCTTCATCCAATTCAGATTTGGCCACAACTTCATATGTAACCTCAGCAGACCTAGAGAAATTCAGAGTGGAAATGATGCAAGATATTCTATATAATATGGACAAAATGAAAAATGAAATTATTTCTAGTAATATTGAAATAATTCCTATTATAATCATAACGTAATGTTGGTTGACAAAATTGGCCAGCATTTAATAATAATTGATACAATCTATAAATATGTGCTACATATATTACCTGTCATATTACCTTCATGTTAATTATTTATTCATTCGGCATTATTTTTAGTGAAACATTTAATCGCGTCAACATTTTCATAAATTATTGTTTTCAGCATTTCATTGAATCATTCATTTGCATATGTCACGTCAAATATTCGCCATTTTCATTTAACCTTTTCTGGTCTTTGGGCCCTACATGCAAGGTTTGGAAACCAAATTAGTCACAATTGATATATAAATAATTTTCATATTTTGGGGAATAATTAATAGAATAATTAAAAGATGGTAACATTATACGGTTAAAGGAAAGTTTAATAAAAATAAAATGTTTAAATAAAAAGTAGTTGGTTATTTTCGTCTTCTAAATATTATTCTAGAAACCTCTAACGCAGATATTGCGATGAGAATATTTGGCTCGGTATTTGCGTTATAAAACCTTTTGTTTCCTAACAATATAATATTAATTCACTTTCTACTTCTTCAATATCTTCATTGTCTGATTTAGTATCACAAATCTGATTACCAAATCTATCACTACGATTTTGAACTTCTTTCGCAATTTATTTTCTTTCTAAATTATCAGAGATGGAAAGGATCATTTAATTTCCAGGAATAATATATCTAATATAACATATAATCTGTCTCTGTGTTCGCTATACAAATTCAAATTTCTGAAGATATCCCAACCAAATTTTGAACATCTTCCTCTTTTACCCAAGCCAAGATTATAGGCAAATTTTGACCCCGTGGAATACCTTATTTACAGATTTACAAAGTATTAGTAAACAGTATAGTGGTAAGATTTTTTGTTGAATTCTTCAACTTCTTTTTATTTATTTTGTGGTTATATTCATTGGTGCACTTAGTGTTTTTACTGAAAGAAAACAATTTTACAACACAACTTATATTGCCCGGACAACGCCAGGTATCCCAGTTAGTCATTAATAAAATCATCAGCAATTTCCAAAAATATCGATTGCATCTTGAATATTATTGATTTCCGAAATTTCCAAAATTTGGATTATATATTTTATACTGCAGTATGTTGACATCGTTCAGAATGTGAAAATATGTTATTGAATTCTCCAAATTATATTCAAATATTTGTTTTAATTAATCGTGAAAAAATCAAATTAAGCTATGAATAAAAATAAGAATTTTAAAAATATTAATAAGGCCCATTTCTACTTGTTGAGCTTGCTTATTAGCACTAGATTTGCGGACTGAGCCAGTTTGACTCATTTAAAAAAAATCCCATATTTTAGTTTTTAGATACGCCATGAAATATAGGTAAATATTAATTACTCTCCTCTACTGACTCCCTCATTTCGCATATCGAATTAGGTATACCTATTTTTACGGGTATTTTTACCCGTAAATCTAGTGTTAAAATATGCTTTGAGACGTAATAAATATATATGAAATCAAACGTTGCCATTGAAACCAACATGCTTGAATTAATTATAAAAGAATGAATAAAAAGAATGAAATAAATATGTTATTGTAATTGTGAATTGACATAACAAATCATCCTAGGTTAATCATAATGATCCAGTCTCTTGTGTTGATACATATAAACAAATAAACAAATATTAACACATCGATACACATTATTTATTTTAATAGATAATATGATCATGTGGTATTAATATTATATCATTTATAACTTTAATTCTTATTGCATATTTATTAAGCTTTCGAACATTTAATTAAAAAAATTAATTGATAACGTTAGTCAAAACAATTTTTATTGTCGCTGATCTTAAAGTTAATTTTGGGTAATTTCAATACGACAAATGCGAATCTGGCAGTCGTTATGCTTGATTGGCTTTATATTTTGAGATAATTATGTCTTTATCTGCAAAATGTTGAAATTTGTGAAATCGGTTCATTAACTCTATTTGAATTACCACAAAATAAACAAATAACTAATCAAATCTAATAAATTATAATTAGTTTTTTAAACCATCCTAAGGGAATGTATTGTATTTTATAAAATATATAATATGCTATGCAATGTAATTTATAAAGAATATTACATTAACTGCTATTATTTATAGTTTTCCAATGAATGACACAGAATTCGCATAAATTTAATTATATTTATATATAATTATAATCATGTAATACAAACCATAGGCACCTATTATCTGAAAAACTAAAGCCAATTCGATAAAAAAAAGTTATTTCAAAATCAGTGACATGAAAAAGTCCAAATTAAATTCAATACTTTTTTGTAACGAATGAATAAATAAAATGAATAAATTAAAACTAAATATTTTATTGATTTTACTGAATAAAATAGTGAAAATTAATAATTTTATTAATTATTTTAAATTTCAAAATAAAATGTTTTTTTTGAAAATAAAGTTGAAATTTGCAAATATATATGAATGAAGTACGGTAAATAAATTCGTGTAACCTTAATGGATTGGTGGTGGAGCGGTGCTAACAAGTGCTCACTCATCATCATCATCATCATACCGATACCATCAATAGCTCTGCTCATCATTTAATCAATCAATTATCACTAACAGCCATTCCAATCAATAGTTCTACGATTCCAATGAGAATTATTCTATTATTAGAATATATTATATATTTGATATATTATATATTATTCATTATATATTATTATATTATTATTATAATTTATATTTCCAGGTATCGTATCGAAATTGAATTGAAATGGATTTTAAACAATTTTTAACAATTGAAAGTATATTTGAACGCTGATTCACATTTACATAATTCTTCTAAATCTGCAAATGTCTGTTTGTTTGATTTTATTGAGACTGACCAATATATTTATACTTCAATATCTTTCTTTGATTAGGTTCCAGTCGATTTGTTTTTAACTTTTTTATTTCAGTTTCTATATAATTGTTCATTATTTATTAATTCATTTACAGGGGGATAGTTTGCTTTCACTATAGTAATGGTGAGTAGATGGATTGGTGTACGATGGTACAGATCCCCGCCTGCTGAGGAAAAATTATTAAACCTAAAAAATTTTGCTTCATATTTCTAAGTGGGTCAATTAGTATTTTTATGTATGTCACGGAATTTTTATCTATTTTTCGTCATAATTACTCAAATTTTAAATAGGTCAAGTCATCTTTAGGACGTGGTCCCCGCGGGCACAGTATATGAAATAAGTAGGTCAAAGAAACACATTCTCGTTTGCTCATTCTCAAACAAAGATCCGCCAACATGGTTTATATTAACACGAAAAATAATAAAAACTTCCGATATTAATAAAAATAAATTTCCTAATAAAATCATTAAAAGAGAAGTGATAGTTATCAATAATAATGAATGTGTAGCTTCTAATATAAATGTAATTAATGAGGTTGGCGGATCTGTTCCATTTAATTTAATTAATCACACTTGTGAATCTGTTCTCTCTAATTTAATAAACCATGTTGGTGGATTTTTGCTTGAGAATATAATTTGATATATAATTTTGTTATATAATATTTGTTATATAATTTGATATAAACGGGTCTAGAAAAACATTAAAATTTTACATATCAAATGAAAAGTTAATATCCGAATTAATTATTTTTCCAATAGTGCGGAGAGTTTTTAGCAATATATTTTTGGTTGAGGGAGTTAAAAAATTGTATGAGAAACCGAAAAATTTACCCATTCTGGAAGTGGATGGCGAGTGATGGATATAGAGGAAATTGATTGTATCATGACCAAAATTGCACCTATTAGTAGATTATCTAGCCAAACCTTCCCCATCTACATTAAAGGTAAAAAAGGCTATTATCAATGTACAAAATGATGATCAAATGGGTTGTATGTATAGTATACTTGCTATACTAAAACAATGAAATAGTTTCAAACCTCCAGAGAGTTAATAATTACACAGAGTTTTTAAAAGAATTAAATTATGAGTCTGTCACAGATTGCTCAATGAGATTGTATAATATTTCTCAATTTGAAAAGAAAAATGAGGAATTAAAATTATCTATAAACGGTGTTTCGTAAAAGGCTACTAATATTAATAAAAATGTTTCTAATGATGTTGTAGCTCACCATCCACACTTGAATATTATACATAAATCTAAGGCTACAGATTGTAGGGCCTATTTATTTATTATATTAATTAGTGACAACGAAAAATATCATTACACTGTCGTTACTAATTTACAAACATTACTGTAATGTGCAAATAAAGTGTAAATGGTGTTCACATTGTCTTAATGATTTTATATATAAGTAAGCATTTTATCAAGAAGTTGCCCTGTGTAGTAAAAATAAGGTTGGTACTACGCTTTATACCGAAAAATAAAAACTTAGAATTCACCAACTTTTCAAAAACAGTTAAGCCAACATTTTGATTTATGTCGATTTCGAAAATGTTTTCCCCGAGGACTTAATTCAACATCAAATACATATTCTTATATAAGCAGGGCTTTTATTAATAAATAATTTTAAATATTCAAAATCATATTTTAATTTCGTAGGATGACTGTATCTTTGAATTTTTGCAAAACGTTGGGGCAAATACTGTCACAATTGCTCTACCGTATTATGAACTTGAGGGCAAGAAATCTATGTCGACTTTGTCTTTTGCTGAGGAACGAGCATTTTTATCATGTCAAACTTCTTAACTATGTAAAAAGTGTATCCTAAAACCCGTTAGAAATCATGATCATTTCTCAGGTATATATCTTGGTACAGCCTGTAACAAATGTAATGACTCTCACAGAATTCTCAAACTACAACCCGTCGTCTTTCATAATTTAAATGGGTATGACATGTATCTAATCTTAAAATATGGTCTCAATGACTTCAATCTTGGGAATTAAACAACTAAGGAAAAATTTAACTCTTTGATTGCACATATTAAAAAATTGCTCTTTACATATTTCGGACAATTACCATATGCACAAAGCCTTTGTATATCCTTTAAAATGAGCCCTTGTTCAATATAATACATGGTTAGGAACTCTCAAAATAATCAATATAAAACCAACAATATTTATATAGAGATGTTATTTATTGTCTTGACATAAATAATTTCGATAATGTGCTACCGAAACTAAAATTTTCAGGTGTGTCTGTGTGTTTGTAACATACTTATTAATTCATTAAAAGTATATAGTGTGTGTAATTAAAATATAGTGTTTGTTTAATTATTTAAATTATACTGTATTTAAGTGTATAACTTCTATCTAATAAAGCTATATAATATATATATATATATATAGTACCAGCGGGGGTTGTTTTTTACGAGTGTATGTAAGTGTCTGTGCCCTACTTATTTATTATTAATAAAACTACACTAAAACCTCGATTTGCGTCGTTTTCGAAGATGCGTTGTTTTTGAAATTTTGTTATTTCAGAGTTGCGTTGCTTAAATTTCCCATATTAAATAAATTTTCAATGTAAAATAAATGTAAAATAAATGAGATTTACCGCATGAAAATAAAAATAATTATAGTTTAAGAAATTCTGTGCTTAACGGTTACACGAACTACTGATAACGCCATCAATTGCTATAAAGAAATTTATATGGATAAAAAAGCTGCACAAGTTCAGAAAAATTTAGACAAGTTTTTAACGGTAACATTACGAGAAACAACCCAGAACCAGTCTACAGAAACGGTAATCGATTTAGAATCGTCAAGTTCTTCGAATTAGAATTAAAAAAAGAAAGTTACAAACTTTTTCTGAGCAATGAATTTTATATTTTGTTTATTTAATGAATTTTTATGTTATTTTATTTGTTATTTAATGAATTTATATTTTATATTTTATTTAATATTTTAATAAATTTCTGTATTATATTTAATTTTGGTTTATGTATTACATATGTACATAATGATTGAAATAAAAATAGGTTTTAGCCCAAGGGATCTTTTGAATTAATACTAATTAACAAAATACATTTTTATGTGGAAAAATTAATTTTGATTTGCGTCGTCTTTCTTGGGGCCCAATTAACGACTTGACCTATTTAAAATTTGAGTAATTTTGACATGAAAAACATAAAATTCCGTGACCTACATAAAAATACTAGTTGAACTACTTAAACATATTAACCAAACAATGTTTTAGCTAAATAATTTTTCCCTCGGCAGGAGGGAGGTCTGTGCCAGCAGGGACTAATTCTTCTACTGTGGTGGACAAACTTTTTCAAGCCCGACACACTTAAGTGATTTTTTTCGCGACCTCAATCTATTTTCAATTTAGAGCTGTAGTAAAAACATTCATTTAAATTTTTTTTGAAAAAGTTAAAATAAAATTGTGTTCCTCTATGTAAGATTGTAAATCAATGCGATGTATAGGTTTGGCGTTCTCAACATATTTTTTAATCGTGTCTGAATATTGAAAAACAAAGACTAACAAGGAAAGCTTATCGCTGTTGAAGTTTGGAAAAAATTGCTTGATAGCAGCCAGGAAATTTTTTTAAGTTGAAATAATATCATGAGCGATTTTCAGCTTATCCAATGAAAATATTAAAATAAATGTAAACAATGAATTTTAGGATTCAATCATCTTTTTGAGAATGTTTAAGAATCTTTTATTTATTATCTAATATATAATATTTGATTATTTATTATTTAAAATAGGGTGTTTTGTCAATTTAATAATTTTTTCCGCGACATACCAACATTACACTATATAATCGTATATTTATTATTTAAACATTAAAAATTGAGGCAATTTTGACCCCCATCCACCCATGTCAACAATTGTCAAACATTCAGGAGTGCCTAATAAAATTACATTTAAAAATTAGCAATGTCCCCAGAAAAATTCAATTACTGAAGTGATAAAAAGGTAATTGTTGAAAAAACATTTACTTCATTTATTTACTAATCTAACAAATTTGAAATATGTAGCACTTGAAATTTAGACTAAAGTATTTTAGTAAATTATTAGTTTTGTATAACAATTTACAAAAATAAAGTTTAATATTGTATTTCTAAATTTAAAAAATCATACTAAAACTATATTTGAATAATAAAACAAAATTTGACATTTACTCTTCACAGGGAGGTTCTTATTTATCGAAATCACAATCAAATTATTGATATTGTCGATTATCCATTTTACAAGATAAAATTTAATTACCTTGGTCATTATTTATTTCGGTAAGTATAGAAAGGTGAGTCATCTGACACAGCTCGTTCTGATTGTCTGAAAAAAAGAATTACACATTTGATGCGTCATGGGTCAGTGGACATTTTGGTGTGATCTAATGAGTCATCTCAAAGATAATTTATAAGTGATTGAAAACTCCATTTCGATCAAACAAAAAATTTTTTATGATCGTAATCGACTTTTTTTGATTTTTTAGAAAAAAAGTGAGAACGAATATCAGAATATTTCAAATATTTAACAAAGAATTTCTTCAACATTTAAGGGCTCCTAACCTTTTATGGTTACATTTTTTTGTGTTATATAGAATAGAGGAAATATCAAAGGATGACGACCCTTTCGAAAACTTATAAAACACCCTAATAAATAGGAACAAAATAAACAGATGAGAACTACTCGAATCCTAATTGAAAGATATACAATTGGGTAACGACAAACCGTCTGAACTCCTGCGAAACTTAAAAACAAAACTCGAATACTTACAAGTTGTTCATCAAGCTTCTTATAACATGGTCATACAAATACTAATTACATACCAATTACACTCGCAATCGTACGTTACATAAATAATGTAATTCAATTAGATAAGTATAAACCACCTAACATGTTGTAATGTTAGGTGGTTTATACTTATCTAATTGAATTTCAGTATTTATGTAACGTACGATTGTGTAATTGGTATGTAATTAGTATTTGTATGACTATGTTATAAGAAGGTTGATGAACCCATTGAGTCACTGTTAAAAATTGTGGCGGGACAACCGGGTTGCGTGTATGTATGAGTGCTTACAAAACCCAGATAAAATGATAAATAACCAACAATATAACTATCAAACGTTTTATTAAAGAATAAAATTTATTCGACCTGACTTTGGAGATATCTCTATATTCTTGTTATGATTGAATTGAATTAAATGGATAATTGAGATTAGACTTTGGAAATACCTTTATATTCTTGTTTTGATTGAATTGGATTAAATGGGTAATTGAAATTAGACTTTGGAAATATCTTTATATTCTCAATTAACTTTTTTCGATTTTTTTTTGATTTAAATTATCGCTATATAGTTTTTTAAAGATTTTTATTTCAGGACGTTAAGGGCGCCAAAACATGAGTAAATATAAAACCTAATTGAGGTTCTGTTTCGGCTCATAATTGTCATTAAAAATGTAAAATTCTACTACAGTCGCCTATGAAGAACATGGTTCTTCTTGGGCCAATGCGTAAGCATCAACATTTCAACTTTAGAACCGGTTGGACACATCTTTTCCGGAGCAAGAGGGAAATCGTTCAAATAATTATGCAACAGATTAGGGATATTTATATCGACTTCAATAGTGTAACCATATGAAAGTGTTTCAATATCTGAATTTATACACTCGTGCAATATAGATTCAAGATTATTATAAACCCAAGTAAAATCGGCATGCGGAAGTTTTTGGCTAAGAGCCCAACCATACAAATTATTAATATCAATATATAATAATTCTGTATTCTCTGAAGTTGAAACACGATGCTTGTTAACAAATGTCAAACCCCCTCGTATTCCTGCCTCATAAAAATTGAACATTTCCATATCCTGCAAAAGTTCGATCGGCTCTTGTAATGTCATGAGTGCTGATGCCCATGACATACCGGAAATGCCATAGAAATTCAGAGGTTGAAGTCCATTGTAAGCAATGGCCTTTGCTCGGAATTGTTGGAAATAATCAGCTAAGAGAAATACATCGAATTTAAGATAAGTTAACATGTAGTCCAAAAGATTTTTACAATTCTGCCGAGTCCAAATTTGTTGGGCAGTAGCATATTCATCTGCAGTAAAACCATCCCAAATTGGTTGCAATTCAAGAGTAGATTCTAGAATTTCTAATGAAGTAGCAAAATTATAAAGTAAAATGCCTTTACAAGTCATAATAGAACCTTCAAAAGCAGATGATGTCAAAGGAAGATCCGACAGAGTTTTTACAGCCTTTGCCAAAGAACAATTAACAAATTGCATACTATCAATAAAACGAACAGGCAATTTTTTGATTTAAGAGATTAATGATATAAATTTTTCCGTGCTAGTAGCGATAATATTCAACTTCCACGATGGAAAATTATCAAGACCAAATTTCAAAATATGATGAAGGTCATACCCCCTCAAGTTATGAAAGACTACAGGAAGCTGTTTTTGAATTCGCCGAGAAATATTACATTTACTACAAGCACCAAGATGCTTGCTAGAGAAATGATCATGATCTCGAACTTTGCGAATAATAGATTTTTTACAAAGGAAACAATTTGTAGAAAACCTGAAAGCACGATTTTTGGCCCATGTCATAATTTTTAGAGGTGTTTTGCCATGAATTTCATAATTGTGTCAGCAATCTCTTCAATCTTACACAAAAATTCCAAAATACAATCAGTACCAATGAAATTATAATATGATTTTGTATTTGTGTAGTTGTTAATTAGTAAAAGGCCTGCGTTTATTGGAAAATGTATTTGATGATGTATTACATCTTTAGGTAAAACCGATTCGAAATCGGCATAAATTACAAATGGTGGGGTAATTGTTTTTGCAAAATTTTCGAATTGCAAGTTTTTATTTGTAGGAAGAGTGTAAAGAGTCGTTCCTATCTTATTTTTACGACATGTCTATCAAAAGCATGTTGTACTCGAAATCCATTAAGGCGATGAAGGCACCAATTAACTCTTATTCTTATCGAGCAATCTATATTAGGATGACAACTCATTAAAAGTTGCAAGTTGATTATGGCCGTATAATGATAGTTATCATCATCTTCAAGAAGTAGCAAGTACACAGGTATGCCATCAATAACTTTGGAACTATGTATAATATCAAGATGAGGATGATGTTGCACATAAACATCATCATTATTACTGTCATTGTCTATAATAATTACATGTTTGTATGAAAATACACTTATGGCAAGGTTTAGATGAAGATTTTTCGTCTCAAATTTCGATATGTTACACACTGTCATGGGACAATCAGTTATAGGGTCATAATTAATCTCATTCAAGAAACTGGTATACTTGCTCACTCTATTCCAATGATTTCTAATCTGATCATGTTTAATACAGCAAGTACACTATATATAAAGCACATATTGTCTTTATTCTTAATGTTCACTATTGCAGTTTTATTATACAACGATGTTGGTGTTTGTATATATGAATGACCGGATAAGCGATTAATTGGATAATATTTTGTCAAGATAAACCCAATTTCTTTAATTTTATTTATTCGTCACCCACTACCGAGATATGTAAATTTATCTATTTTCTCGTTTAATTTCAGTGTCCCTTTAATAGAAAAATCATCCGAGAAAACCTGTGCTGCATTTGAAAAATAGTTGTCCCTAATTTCTCCATTGTTTTCAAATTTTATAAAAACTGTAAATTTTATTTTTACAGACCTCATCTTGCTTATTTCTAATGCTAGATGGTTCCTAATTTTATCTGTTAAAGATGTTTGAATCAATTGATGCTTAGAAACATCAAATCGTGAATTTTTTCAAGAACCTTGAAACTCGATAGTTATAATAGGATCATCATCTAGATGTAAAGACCCTCCTACTTGATTAATAGGAATACGAGGAGAATCAGCAACATCAGCTTCATCGTCACTTATAATTATAATCTCTTTTTTAATAATTTTAGTTGTGACAACTTCATTTTTATTTTCTGCATGCCTTTAATTGTTATTATTTTTAATTATATTAAGAGTTTGCCTATTAAAGATTTTTCTAAACATTTCCTTCTTATTTGATGAAAACTGATTTAAATGTGTAGTGTTCACTATAAAACTCTTTAAAAGTAAATATTCGATTCCGTTGAATCTACGACCATAATATGATGTCAACAAACACTTCACTAACACCCAATAATGAAGAAAACACACACATGAGGGAAAATCCGAATTATTACTACAACCCAAACACCAACACCGAAAACACACATACCATTAATTCAATAATCAACCCAAAAATAAACATCCCCAACTATTTCACAGATGACAACGGAACACCGCAAAAATGGTTAGAATTCGCGAAACTAACCCTAACGTTATCGGGAGTCAAGTCAACAAAATCCCTATGCTCCAACATAATAGCGGCACTACCAAGCAACAAACTAAACGAAATCACCGACCAAATTGATGAAATATCGAAAGACGATGACCCTTTTACAAAACTGTGTAATATATTGACCAACAAAAACAAAGTCAGCAGAAGGCAAATGCTAGAGTCATGCCTCAACAATCCACAGTTAGGGTACAACAAGCCCACATATTTCCTACGACAATTAAAACAAAAACTGGAGTATCTACAACCAAACATAACAAACTCCGGTTCCAACGAATTGGTGAAAGAATTCTTCATGCGCGCTATGCCACCGGAAATTAGACGAATCCTAGCCGCTAGCAGTAACGCTGACGTCGAAACACTCGCTGACATAGCGGATAAAATAAACGAAGAAATATACCCCACAATCTGTAGTATCCAAAACTACAACAGAAATAAAACTAATAACAACAACCAACCAATCAACAAAAACACCGAACCAAATGAAACAACAAACCGACTAATAAACACTGATCAGCAAATTCGACAAAATAATTGTCGAAAACAGACAAATAAAAGCGGAACTAGCCAAAATAAAAGAGAAATACAACAGGCAAAATTTCAATCCAAACGAAAACAGAGACCTATTCAACAGAAACAATTTCAACACAGACCAACTATCATATAATCAAAACAGACAAAACTATGACCGACCATCTAACAGAAACAACAGACAGAACTACAGCCACAGACAATCCCCAAACGGCCACTACAGAAACCGGTCAAACTCCCCAAACCGATACAACAATTACCGAAACAGCAGCCCAGAAAGGGATTCAAGAAATGATTTCCTAAACAAAAACCACTGCTACTTTCATAACAAATTTGGCGACAAAGCATACAAATGCGTAAGACCTTGCGACTATCATAAAACAGAGCAGGAAAACTAAAAAAGTCACTAATGATAGCACCCACATTAGGTGGCAAAAACAATACATTTTTGGTGCACACAAATAACACTGATTTTCTAATAGACACCGGTTCGGTGATCTCATTACTGCCACATTACATGTATAAAAATACAAAAACTGCAGATAAACCGTTAACAGCAGCCAACGGAACAAGCATCAAAACATTCGGACAATAAACACTAAATCTGAATATAAACAAAAAAATTACAAGTGGACATTCACAATAACTGACGTTCAACAAGCAATAATAGGAGCAGATTTCCTAACAAAATACAACCTCCTAGTGGATTCCACAGAATATTAAAAGAAAGCATCAGAACAGAAGCCAACAATCAAAACTGGTTAAATCAACTACCCACTATACTAACCGGACTAAGAAACAGCCCAAACTCATTAGATAATGAAAGTCCAGCATACAAGGTTTTCGGAAAAGCAACAAACTTGCCATCACTTAAATCAGATACAAACAAAAACACTGAAAACATCAAACAAATAACAAACAAAAATAGCGAAACCACCGAACAGAAACCAAAAGGAATTTTAAAAAGGAGACCTGACAGATTTCATTTTAATAAAAAAACCATTCACAAAAGGATTCGAATCCAAATACGAAGGTCCATTCAAACTCCTAGAAATCAACAAAAACGTCGCCACAATAATTAAAAATAACAACAAAATGAAAATAAACATAAGACGCATAAAACCCTATCACCAGAACGTAAACCCGCAAAACGATATACCAAAAAACAAAACACAAACACAAACGAAAACACAACCAATTCACAAAAACATCACATTCAACAACAAAAACTCAATCAAACTATTCGAAAAAGACACAACAATCACTCCCCCACATAAAAAATTATACAGTGAATGCCATAAATAAAAACCCACACAAGCAGAACACAAGCACAAACAAAATCAGTTGTACAGTTTTATTTATTTGATTTTAATTATGTAATCGGTTGTAAATTTTTTGAATTTTTTCCAGGTTGTAAAAAAAACAGAAACAAAATACATACAAAACACATAAAAAAACATACAAAACATACAAAAAAATAAAAAGTGTGTCGGAATGTTACCGTTCATGTAATTTTTATTTTTTATCGTTCATGTTAACCTCCGGTTTTAAAGGGGGAAGTTATGTAGTAGCATTTTACATTTTTTAATTGGCGGAAATAAAAAGTATTAAAAAAACTATATAGCGATAGTTTACTATAGTAAACTATCGCTATAGTAAGAAAAAAATCAATAAAACATTGAAAATTTTTAAAATAACAAAATTAACATTACGAATCAAGACTATATGAACAAGAAGAACTAGAATCGAGGTGAATGAACTGTTAAATCGAAAAGTTGGATTAAATTGTTTTAAAGAAGAATACTAAGGTTTTTTATTTAGATTTTAATAAAAGAGTTATTATTGTTTATTGTTATTTTTATTTTTTATTAACTTGTAAACAAACACAACACGCACCCCGATCGTCCCGCCACATTTTTAACGGTGACTCTATCGGGTCCTTCAGATTTCTTATACAAATTATACAAATTATACACAAACTAAGAGTAATTCTTAACTTAACAACTTACATATGATAAACTTCCCATACACTATAGGTGGGTTGAAACATCACCTAGAGTGTGCAAGAAAAGAGAATGGGCCGTAAAAACAATAAGTCGATTGCCTGATGTATCCCCAAAAAATTATATTTTAAATAAAAATTATTATTAACCCCACGATCTAATGGGGTTGGAGAAGCGAAGCGAACAGGACCTAAGGGTCCCCTCCATCAGAATTTTACTATCTTTTTTTTAATTTAATTTTTAATTTTTAATTAATTTTTTATTTATTAGGGTACATTAGGGTAGATAAATGGAAAGTATGAATTTGTTAGATATTAATTAGCTTATACTTGTGTTATAGTATTATTAGATATTAAAATAAATGTAATTGTTTATTGATATTGGATTAATGATTTTGCAGAAATAAGATTAATATAAAAAAATAATTCCCGTATCAAGATGCCAAGACCAAGATTAAATTTGACAGAAGAACAAAAAAAGAAAAGACTCAGAATCCAGCGACAATTATATGAACAGCGAAACGTAGGTCGAAGAAGAGTAGACAATTTAACAGACGAACAAATTGGAGCACAGCGAGCAAAAGATCAAGAGCGTCATTAAATAGCCAATTTAACCCCTGAACAAATTGAAGCACAGCGAGCAAAGGGTCGTTCACGTAAAAGAGTAGGCAATTTAATCAGGGAACAACATCAAGCAAAAAAAGGTCGAAAGACAACACCAAAAACAAACAATCTTGGATCTTTTTTTGAAGTTGAAGATGTTGAATACTTGGACCTGGGAGACCTGACTGTAGAATGCCCGCATTGTGGGGCTCTTTCATTTGAAAGTGAGCGAGGTAGATCCATACATACCTGTTGTCATAATGGTAAGGTCCAATTAAATCCGTTAAAGCCATACCCGGATGAACTCAAAAGTCTTTTATTTGAATCAACTACTACGGGTAGGAATTATCGTGAGAATGTCCGCGTGTATAATAATATGTACGCTTTTGGATCCTTCAAAGCGAATGTGAATGAGATGAAAGGCAGTGGCCCCTATTGTATGAAAGTGCAGGGGTCTGCTTTTATTAAAACATCAACGTCTCTTATTTCTAAGAATCCACATTTTGGACAAATTTACATTTATGATTGAGATGAAGCAATCAAACTCAGACTGAACAATGCCCATGGTGTCGTTGACGCTTCCACCACGAAAAAAATCGGTGAAGTAATGATGTCTAATCCATATGCCAAGGCGTATAGAAATTTATATGAGCAATATAAATTGAACAGAAATAATATGTTGTGTTTAAATTTCACGGAATTCAAAGCAGATGATCAAAGACGTTATAACATTCCCACGTGTGATGTCATTACCGCTGTCATCACTACAAGAGAGGGAGAAGTTCCAGGGTGTGTAGACATTAGGGTTTACCCAAAGGGGAAGAAGGACAATGATTACGTTAAAAATACATCATGGCATGCTGATTCGATGTTATTCCCCCTATTATTTCCAGCGTGTGATCCTGGATGGAGTTATAAAATGAAGCAAACCGGGTTAAACAAAAATTTAAGTTAAAGTTCAATATTATGGACATCGACTGGCTACTCGCAGTGAAATCAATCTATTATTATGTTATGGAAGATTGACACAGCACTATCTAATCAATGCATATTTAACAGTTGAATCACAAAGGCTTAATTATATATAATTTCATCAAGCCGCACTAAGGATAGAATCAAGACAGGGATTAATGGATCACATTGCCAATAGCAGATTAAACCTCGAAGAAAAAAACCCTAGAGTAGGAAATACAACAATTCTTCCAGCGACTTTCAAAGGAAGTCCAAGAGATATGACAAATCTATATCAAGATGCCATGGCCATTAGTAGAACCATAGGCCAACCAGATTTATTCATCACTATGACATGCAATCCAGATTGGCCTGAAATAAAACGATATAGAGCTAAGCATCTACCATCTGGGGCATCCGCAAATGATATGAGTTATATGGTGGCACGAATTTTTGATGGAAAAGTTAAAGAACTAATAGAGAAATTGCCATCGTTATTCGGTTCAATCGCTGCATATGTATATACGATTGAATTTCAAAAAAGAGGATTACCACACGTTCATCTCATTGTAACACTTGCTAAAAAGCTTTTAACTAACGACGAAGTGGATGCGTACGTATGTGCAGAAATTCCAAATAGGGAAGAAAGTCCAAGATTATGGTATAAGGTAATAAAACATATGAATCATGGGCCTCATACCAATAATTCTGTGTGTTGGGACTCAGAGAAGTCTGTTTGCTCAAAGAAATTTCCAAAGGAGTTCTGCGATCGTACAAACATGTCAAAAGGTGGTTACTCAGCATATAGAAGGCGTGATAATAGGGTAGATTAGTATACATATCATGGGAAAAAACAAGGGAAAATAGTGCATGTTGATAATTCCCTGGTGATTCCTTATAATCCACGACTTTTTTTGTTGTTCGATTGCCTTATAAACGTAGAGTATTGTTCCTCAGTGATGAGCTATAAATACATCCACAAATATATCACTAAAGGTCATGATCGAATTAAAGTACAAGTACAAGATGAAGCGCAAGAAAAAAGTTCAAATGAAATTTCGAATTATCTTGATGCGAGATATGTTGGCGCACAAGAGGCTGCCTGGAGATTAAATCAGTTAAATTTAAATGGAAGATCACATTCTGTTACGATGCTTGCTTTGCATCTGGAAAATGATAATCATATCACGTTTGAAGAAGGGAACGAAGCGGAGGCGTTACGTAAGCACAGTACAACTATGTTATTAGAGTTTTTTAAGTTATACATGATTGATGAATTTAGTCGAACACTTACATATGATAAACTTCCCATACACTATAGGTGGGTTGAAACATCACCTAGGGTGTGGAAGAAAAGAGAACGGGTTGTAAAAACAATAAGTCGAATGCGACTTGTGTGGTTGTTTCTTTGTGGATGGTCCCGCTGGGACCGGGAAAACATTTCTTTATATTGCCATAATTCAATATCCACAATCCAAAAATAAGAAAGTTTCTTCTATAGCATAGACAGGTATAGCAGCAATACTCCTTCCGCTCGGTCGTACTGCACACAAGACCTTTGGGTTATCATTAGATGATATTCAATCAGGCCATGGTCTTAGGTGGAAGACCGCTATTAAACAACGAATATTAGAAACAGATGTATTCATATGGGATGAAGCATCAATGATACCTTCAACAGCTTTGTCTGCCATTGACAAGTCATTGAAGGATTTATGCCGATCTACTCAACCATTTGAAGGGAAGTCGTTTTTATTGGGTGGTGATTTCCGTCAAGTTTTACCAGTTGTTAAGCGTGGTGGAAAAGCAACCATATTATAATCCACTATTAAGGCCAATGAATTATGGTCAAACTTCGGTCAATTTAAACTTTCAAGGAATATGCGAGCTACCGAAGATGCTATCGCATTTTCAAATTGGCTATTATCAATTGGAAATGGTGAAGTTACGAAATTTAATGTACCTGAAGACATACAATGTAACGATTTAGTTGAAACAATGTATCCATGTGGGATTACTTCCTTGCAAATGGCAGAAAAATCTATTTTAACAGGTAGAAATGACGATGTTAGATAACCAATATGAAAATATTGAATAAACTTCCCGGGAATATAGTCACTTGTATTGGAATAGATGAAGCAACGGCTTGTGGAACAAATTGGGCTGATGAATCAGATGAAACAACATCTCTTGCCTATTCCCCAGAGTATCTTGC
Source organism: Schmidtea polychroa (assembly GCA_959609185.1). NCBI lineage: Eukaryota > Metazoa > Platyhelminthes > Tricladida > Dugesiidae > Schmidtea > Schmidtea polychroa. Next base: position 72,633 of record CAUHTR010000381.1, on the reverse strand, counting down.
ATCAATCACACCAACCGGGCGTCCACCACAAAAATTAAATTTTAAAGTAGCGGCAATTGTGATGCTAATCCGAAATCTTATTATTACAGATGGATTATGTAATGGTACAAGATTAATCATACGTAAGATAGGGATTAGAATTTTACATTGTGAAATTTTAACTGGTGATCACAAAAGCGAAATAGTGTCTATTCCACGAATAACACTGAACTCTGCAGATGATGGATCATGTCCATTTATACTTCATAGAACGCAATTTCTGGTTAGACTTGCATTCGCAATGACTATTAACAAAAGCCAGGGACAGAGTTTTGAACAAGTTGAATTATATCTTACACCAGCTCGCCCTATTTTTGGACATGGCCAACTATATGTGACCATTTTCTAGGTGTAGATCAAGAAAGGGGAATATTAATTCAAGTGGAAGGAAATGTAATAGATAACATAGTATACAAAGAAGTTTTGAGTTAAAATAAATAAAATAATTTTTTATTAGTTTGGCTGTTTCTTTTTTTTGTAATTGGGCAATTCGTGGTAGATATTTAGCGGGTTTACGTCTAATCCATACGTGAACATCTATACCCAGCATTTTTTGGGTCTAACAATGCCGCACAATACAGACACTGATTATTTTGGCCACTCAAACTAAGCATGTGAGGGTAGATATTTAATGGGTTTACGTTCAATCTGAACGTACAGCATTTAAATCCACCATCTTTGAAGTTCATTCCCCACAATAGATGCACAGATAGTCCATGTCGCCCATATCAAGGTATTCAACTTCTTCAACTATAAATATTGATTTTTTGTCAGTTGTTTTTTTTTAAATTTTTTTATGATGTATTTATTCTTTTTTACTTATCGTTTTATATCACTTTGAAATGGATTATGTTATTATCTTTTATCATAGTTATGTAAACATATTAATAAACTGAATTTTATTCTTGTCCAACTATACCCTGGATCAGTGGCGTAGCGAGGTGGGGGCGAGGGGTGACAGTTGCCCCGGGCGCCACAATTTTTGGGGCGCCGGATTGAACGCAATATATATAAAACATATAAATATAGCCAAGCATTAAAAATTTTTTTAAATAAACGATGAAAAAGGGATTTTATTTTTCTGTTTTCCAGTTTTTTTCTAGTTTTGTTATATTTTTATATTTTATATTTTTTTAAAATATTATTTTAGAATTTATGAATATGCATTTTATATTTGGCGTTTTTACATATGTCTATTTTAATATCACAAAAAATTTTTTATAGTAAGCCCAGGGCGCCAAGTACTCTAGCTACGCCACTGCCCTGGATATTAACTTAAACATTAACCCCACGTTCTAACGGTGTTGGTGAAAAATAAAAAAGAATAAAAAAACAAATAAAATTAAAAAAATATATAATAAAAAAAATTATAAAAAAATAAATATAAAAATAAAAATAAAGAAAAAATAAATAAAATTAAAATAAATAATAATAATAAAAAATAAATAAATAAAAAAAAGTAAAATTCGGATGGAGGGAACCCTTAGCTTTTTTATATATAGAGAGATATCGAATATTATATCTATTATTCCGAGGAACTCGATTCGTGATACTAGAAAGGTGAATATTTTATTGATTTTATGATGAAAATCGAAACAAATTCACATTTGATCTGCCGTATAAAGAGCGGCTAAATATTTGTCAAATCATTGAATTTCGATCGGTTTTTCACATGGTTATCACGAATGATTCAATAAATAGATTTTGTTTCGTTTGACCTTATTGATTTGATATTATTAATGCTATTATTATAATCGTCATCATAATAAAAAAAAATTATTTTCATCATATTATTATCATCATAATTATTACTATTACTATTATTATTATTATTATTATTATTATTATTATTATTATTATTATTATTATTATTATTATTATTATTATTATTATTATTATTATTATTACTATTATAAAAATTATTAATACACATACCTCGCTTTACGGCCTAGATACGTTCAAGGAAAGTTGGCCGCAAAGCGAAACGCCGCATAACGAATCAAATATTTTGATACAATTCCATACACTTTCACATACACAATTCACACTTTTTTGGCCGTATAACGAAACATTTTAGGCCGTAAATCGAAAAAGTGCCGTAATTAAAGTAGCCCGTTATAGCGAAAAGCCGTATAAAGAGCAGCCGTATAGCGAGGTATGAGTGTATTATTGAAATTATTATTATAAAAATCATTAATATTATTACTACTATTACTAACATATAAAATAAAAAACACCAATATTTTTCATGAACATCTTCGGCTTCCATAATTAATCCATCGAAGACATAATTTATTTCTTCATTAATTACATCTAAAGTATGCATGTTTAAAAATTATATAAAATTAAAATAATTTACCATTTTCAAAAGTTCTGGAAATATCCGGGAAATCTTCATTTTCCGTGATATATAGCCAATCTCCGATAAAAAGATTTAAAATAATAAAGTAAATATCTATATAAAATTTAAAATACCATCGACAACTTTTGAATTGTTTGAATCCATTTGAAAATAAATTGTGACAAAAATACCAATGTCAATGTTTATAAAGTGATTGTGATTATAAAAATCAACCAATCAACAACATATAAATTTAAAAATCAATAAAATAGATTAAACAATAAAATAAAACCAGAAACATTTATTATAAGTCAAATTTTTTATACATCAACCATATTAAACAGTGCTGACCACATGTTTGAGTCATTGGATTTTGAAACATTGTTTTATTATATACAATAGGTTTACCCATTGTTTGCAATTTTGATACCAATAAAGCAGAATAATAGAATCACGTAGGATCGAATACATATATCCTATCGGGTTTTACATAGATTCCAATCCAATGTTCACCATCAAGATGTGATGAATGGGTATTGACGATTATGGCTTGATTATTACGTAAATATGGTATTTTATCCAATGGATATACTCCAACAAACTCATTTCCTAAAAACTGTTTTCCAATTCGATTGACCTGTATAGAACTACATCAATAAATTAAATAATACACGAAGAACTTACTTACAAATTTTTAATATTACCAAACGCATTTATACCTATACCAGAACAGTTCTATTTGCAGTAATTTGTACCTCATTTTCAAATACTCCATATATTATAACATGCACAGCTTCTGCAATAGCTTTTGCAAACTTTATATCTAATCGTAAATTTCCATTATGAGATTTCCATTGTGATTCAAATCACAATTCCACAATTCAAATTTTTATCTAAATAACCCATATTTCTAACAATACTTTGCATATATGTAGCACAGTAATTATCATTATCAAAATTTTGATTAAATGTTTCTCTATAATCAGTATTTTTAGATAATTACAAGGATGTAACACCAAAGTTTTTGAAAATTGAGCTTGAAGCACTGTATGATCCATATTAACTAATTAACATATTGGTTGACCATTAGCACTAGTTAGTGATAATGCAGAATCGGTTCTTTTCAACCTAATGTGCACATTGACTCCTGGAAGTAAATATTTTTGTTGATCTAGAAAGTCTGTAATGATGAACACATGGTAAAAATCTTTGAACCTTTATTCCACTTTTTTCTTTCGTCATCAGTTGCCGCATAGCCCATAAGAGTAAGACATGTATTTTTAGTATCGGTATTATAATTTAAAATAGTTTCTATTATCGCCTTGTGAATATGTATTGTTGCCACCTTCAATCTTGATATTATTAAATCCAAGAATAGCATCTTTAAAAAGCGTATGAAACAAGAAATTATTAGGTATCGTAGCATCAAGATCACCCAAAGCCTTTTTATCTTTATCTACAACCTTGATCTGAACAGTCAATAAAGTATCGTTCAAATCTAAATATTCAGTTTGAGAACCATTGATGTAAAATTCCATATCATTCCTACTATCTGTAATAGAATTCATTGGAAAAACTTCTTCGAATTCTCCATATTCGATAACAGCTTGAGGCGATGGTCGAGCAAATATACACAATTCAGATTTACCACAAATCATTTTTCAAATATAGTTCCATGTCCTCGATCAATGTACATTGTAACATCTCGATCGTAAGGATTTGATATATCAATAAAAGCATTTACGTTATCAATTACCAAATTTTTATATTTTGTAACTGTTTCCTTCTTTTTGTATTCGATTCTGGATTTACTGTAGAATGGAAATGTCTTGTACACAAATGTGAAATCCAATAAAGCCGCTTCCCACTCACCATGTAAATAAATTGGATTTTGTAGTTCTACCATAAATTTACTTGCTTCATTATCTGGATGAATAAGAGGACAACTATTACTCGGTAAAAGAGTATAAAAATTTACTTTACTAAATCTTTTTCTCATATCCATGTCGGGTTTTGATATCTATGACATTTGACATAGTATTGTTTATCCTCACCATTCTTTGTAGTTTTCAATATTTTTTGAATTCTAAAAACTTTTGCTGAAGGAATGACTTGGAATTCTTGTTCATAAAATTTCCCTTGTACAATATTTTGATCAGTCTTTAATGACATATATTACTGGATATTGTTTAGTATTGTTTTTCGAGATTACAAAGACTTCATCACTCCAGTTTGTATGAAAGATATTTATGAATGGAGTTGCATTAATTCTACTAATTCTAACATGATAACCGATTTTATATTTTAGTTTTTTAATTTTTTCAGCCTTTTTCGAAAACTGTAAATCATTCATACTTTGATGCGATGAATGATTATAACCATATATAATTTTAGGCAAAGCATTTATCCATGTCTTATTACCTTGATGCACAAACATTTTTTTCAGCTTATCTCTCAATTTTCGATTAAATCTTTCAACATGATCGGCTTTGAATTGAGAATGCACAGAGTAATGATTGATTTGTTTCATTTTACAGTTGTAAAATTCCTTTCCAAAAGAAAAATAATGAATTTTTACAAATATTTTACCCAAATCTGTTTGTAAGTTTTCTGGATATCCATCTCTAAACATGAGTTTAATTGCTTTGGATATTTCTTCGGCAGACTTTGCCTTGGTAGGAATTGCTCGAGCAAAACGGCTGTAAACATCAATGCATGTCAAAATATCCTGTATCCTTTATTAATCTTTGAATATGTTATCATTTCCATCAAATCCATTTCCCATGAATCATCAATACCAAATGTTTTATATGGTCTTGTTGGAAATCTTTTCAGCATCGGCTTGTTCAAACTGTATGCGAGCTGACTTGATAACCAATTCTAGGTTTCCATCTTCGAATTCAGAACTCTTTTCTTTAACTTTTCGACTCCACCAAAACCTGCTTCGTCTTTTGGGTTCGTCCATATCTTCTCCATTACAACATGAATATTTAAAATCAAATTTTAAATTAGGTAATGAAGGATTAGCACCTATTGTTTATGATGATTTTAATAGACCTGCTCCGCTAATAATGATAATGCCAATGCTATTAATGCAGCAATAAACCCTTTTCGTTGTTTATATATAATTTTTCTCATTTGTTTGCGATTTTTATTATTTACTAGCGTCAAAAGAGGTTTCTGGTACTTGTTTAAAATAATTTTGTCAGATTTGCTAATTATAGTCTCGCCTTTGACTATTTTGAGTATAATATCAAGTAAATCACCAAAAACAATATTAGGAAATTAGTGTAAAAGTCATTCTTTTCATGCTCGTGCCTTTAACAATGCATTAAAAAACGGAAAACTACGATGATTTTTTACTGTTTTTACTTGTTTAAGCTTTTTGATTGGTTTAGGTATTGGATTTTTTGAGATGAAATTCATTGATGGAAAATTTTCTGTAACAAATATGTGTAACTCGTTTTTGGTGGAACTTTAACTTTTTCTTTTTCAGTACCTTTTCCAAAATTTTTAACTCTCGCTCTCAAAAACATAATCAGTTAAACATGGTTTCAACTTTGTTCATAAACCATTGACCATTCTTTATTGAAAATATCGGTTCTCACTCGTAAATCATCAGGAACCTGTTGAGTGAAATCAAGAAATATATATCCATGAGGTTGTTTTGTAGCATTTATCAGAAAATTACGATTATGTCTTTCAAGAAAATCAATAACTGTTGCATCTCTAGGTTTTTAAAAACAACGAAATATTGAACATTTAAATTACGAGCTCTATGTGCACCGCCCTGAAGAAATAAATTTTTAGTTTTAAAAATAACCGTTACACCCACGTGTCTACTGATTTTGGTAAATAAATTATTGAAATTCTTTTCTTCATTAGCTTCTTTATACAAATCATCAATAATTATGACATCTCCCTTTTTTAGTCTACTATACCACTTTTTATCAAATCGCTTTACTATTTTCATATTTTTTAATTTACAGAAATTATCGTGAGTTAATCCGTGTTCTTCATCAGCACCTCTATGCCAATAAATTTTGTTAAATTTTGATTTTAGTAATTTGCAAACAAACAAAGTTTTTCCACTACCACTTGGTCCGACTATTTGATAAACAGCATCATTTCTTAGTTCCATTTTAATATGTATACCGTAATTTCCGGTCTATAAGTCGCGGTTTTTTTCAGACGCTGACGGTGCTGCGACTTAAATAAAGGAGCGACTTATATAATAAGTTTAATCACGTGCCGTTTCTATAATAAATCTAAATGTAATCAACAATTTGTGACTGTTCTGTCTTTGATGAACTGATAATTGATGCCGTGGTTATCAAAGGCCCTTTTTGTAATATGATACAATCATAAACCATCACCATCATTATAATATATCTAAGACGCCATATAGCCTATTTCGTAAACCAAGCTTACAGGATGTCTAGGCTAGGCGAACTGCCGCCATGTTGGCGTGTCAGTTTAACTGCCGATCTGATTGGTCATTTCGGACCCTGGATCCGAAATTTGAGACCCCATCAAACAAATGTCAGCTTTAATCACCAGATGGCAGTGTATATAAGACCGCTGTAATAGATTTCCTGTCAAAACAATTTAATTTTTCAAATTAAAATATACCGAAAGTTTAGTGCAAAATGAGTTCCAACAAAACAAGGAAATCGTACACTGCCGAGTTTAAGCTGCAAACTATCAAATTTGCTGAGGAAAACGGCAATCGAGCGACTGAGCGGCGATTTAATATTAGTGAAAAACTAGTTCGAGATTGGCGAAAATCAAAAGATGCGCTGTTGCTGACAAAAAGAACCAAGCGGGCGAATCGAGGTCATAAAGCAAGATGGCCAGGACTGGAAAATCAGCTTTCTAAGTTTATTGTGGAGCAGCGAGCTCAAGGTCGCGGAATATCAACCGTCCAAGTTCGTCTTAAGGCCAAAGAAATAGCGAATGATCTGGGAATTGATGAATTCATTGGTGGACCATCTTGGTGTTTTCGTTTCATGAAGCGCCAGCAGCTCTGCATCAGATCAAGAACGACCATGTGTCAACAACTGCCTGCTGACTACATCGAAAAAATCCGGAATTTTCGTGAATTCATTTATTCAAAAGTCGCGAAATATGAAATCATTCCAGATCATATTATCAACATGGATGAAGTTCCACTCACCTTCGATATTCCTCTGGGTCGAACTCTCAATAACAAAGGTGAGAAAACGATCAACATAAGAACAACTGGCCACGAGAAATCGCAGTTTACGGTCGTGCTGTCATGCTGTGGTGATGGAAGGAAGCTTCCTCCAATGATAATCTTCAAAAGGAAAACCATGCCAAAAGAGGCATTTCCCAACAACGTGATCATTCAAACCAACGCAAAGGGATGGATGGATGAAGAAATGATGAACATATGGTTGGAGAGATGTTTCAAAAAGAGGCCTGACGGATTCTTCAAAACTAAAAAGGCATTGCTCGTAATGGACAGTATGCGAGCTCACATCACAGAGAACATAAAAACGAAAGTTAAAGGCAACAGCTCGATTCCTGTCATTATACCAGGTTTAAAAATTGATATTGTTTATATCGTAAAGGATAAAATGTTTTAATTATGCTATTATAATATATATACTCGATTTTTATAAATATTCATTAGATATGTTGACAAATATTAATTATAGGGGTCATGTGTCTTTGGAAACTTTTCGTATGAAGAATTTCCCCAAGTGTAAACCACAACAATATGTTGACAAAATGGAAAATATACTATTATATTTTTCAAAAATGGTAAATGTCGTATAATGGGTTGTAAGAAACCTATCGAATTCGAGAATTTACAATATAATATATAAGATATTCAAGTTCAAAGTCTTACTATAGCTACCAAGGTTGAACAATCTATTAATTTGAATAATTTAGCAAAGTTAGTAGATGGAGATCGTATATATGAACCTGAATTATTCCCCGCTCTGCGTTATACAAAATATAACCCACTGTGTGTAAATATTTTTTCGAGTGGTAACATAATAGTACTAGGTATTAAAAATTTAGATTTTCATACTATTGTTGAAGGAATTATAAACGATGTAAAGGATTTGATTGGATCTTTAACAATTTCTACAAGTATAAGTAACGAGGATTTGCTTGAATATTTATTCAACAATGACTGAACATGATGATAACTGTTTTTTATTTAAAATTTGTTGATTTTTGTTTAGAAACACTATACTAAAAATTTTGATTGATAAAATTGAAGATTTTTATCCGAATTTGAAAAATTCCATAATGTATTGTGATCCAGAAGTTGTGTTTTACAAAATTTATGAAATAACTGGAATAACTGTCATGAAATTAATCCATGTGGATCATTTTACGATTACGTGCTATACTGATAATGTTGAAAATTGTGATTTTTGTAAAAATAATATACGGAATACTTGTGGGGATGATAGTTGTACATGTTTTGTGAATCTACAGAGAATAGAAATAATTCATGCATTACGCGTGGAATTGCAAAAAATTTATTGTTGTAATAAAATATAAAATATACATATAATTATATATGTTTTGTGATAATATTACCTTAATTAACCTATAACATTTAAAATTCATTTCTTTGTATACCATAAATCATTTCAGACTTTGTTAATTAGCATAAAATAGACTGGTTCATCACGTTTTGGTCATGTCTGTCTGTCAGTTGAAACTTTGTTTACAATGGAATTAGTATAAATATCTGTTTCAATTCATTAAATATTACAACTACAAATGGATCATCAAATTACAGGTTTGTTGTCGTTTGCAAATATTCCATTTAATAGTTTTTTTAAAATTTAGGAGTATTGAAGAGAAAAAATGCAGATGTCGCTCAGGAAGTCGGAAAACGGAAATTTAAAGAATCGACATTATCCCTGGAAACCTTGCTCAATGTTCGAGTGGATACAAAAAAGCCAGTAGAATTCTTGCAATACAAACTAAATTATTTGTATTGTCCAATTTCTTCTAAATTTAAGGTAAGTTTGTATAAATTATTTTGGATTTTATTATTTATTGTTAGGAACCAGTAACTTTGGAAAAATGTTTCTACAATGTTCGATTTTCCAAAATCAAGTTCAATGATAAGATGATATTGGGACAATTATTTATATTAATTTGAATATTATATTTTTAATGCTATTTTCAATATTGTAGTAATTTCAATATTTTTTTCTATGAAAAAACCTAAATTCAGTTTGGATTTGAACTGCAGTATATTTGAACCACTATGCTATTCTCATTGAGCTATGCAGCCTATGATTTAATAAAAAAATTATCAAGTTTTGTGGATTAAAATCTAAAATTTATTTTCTAGAAATAAGATTTAAGCGGTGGAAATACATCATTACATAAAGAATAAAAGGGTATACAAAAGCATCTTCAAAAAATATTAATTTTGAAACAGCGAAATAATTTCTATTTGGTCAACTACAAGAACCAGTAATAGATTATTCATTAAGGTCTAAGTCACCATTTTTTTTAAATCAACTTGAAAATAAAGGAATGAATGCATACGATGATAAACGATATATTTTACCTGATGGAATAATGGTTATGGGGAACCCAAATATCTAAGAAAAGCTAACTCGCGAAAACTATTTCAGTGATTCTGAAGATTCTGAAAGTTGTGAAGATTATATTTTTATAACTTTATTCCGATTAATTTTTAATTTTATAATTACATGTAATTTGTATTGTTTTGAATATCCATTTTAAATCACCTAAAATAACTTTATTACAAGTTTTAAAATATTTTTTATCAGACATTTTTTATATAATTTTCGTAAAATATTAGTAAAATCTCGTTTTAAAAATAAATATTTTCATTTTATAATTTTAAATTCATAAATTTAATTCTTTTAAATTTATTATTATAAAAACAAAAATAATAATTAAATGTATTATTATAATAATTAAATTTACAATATATATGTTTTACTACTTCAATTTTCTAATTTAGAATTAGAATAAACGCAAAAAAAATTTCTTGAAATTTTATTTTTTATTTTCGTATTTTTGAAAATTTTATTTTTTATATAACACGATATGATTGGAGAATTTATAATTCTCTTCCCACATGCTATTATAAATATCTACCAATTGTATGTTGCAATTATGATATGTACAGTGTTCAATCAAATCAATTAAAACACGGTAATTGTAATTTTGAAACTTAATTTATAACTTTTTAAAATTAATTTAGATTTATTAATTTTCATTTCAAATTTGCTAAAAATTTATTATTTTGATTTCATGTTATTTTTATATTTATTTACTTTTATATATATATATATATATATATATATATATATATATATATATATTATATATTATTATATATTATATATATTTATATATTTATATATTATATATATATATATATATATATATATATATATATATATATATATATATATATATAAAGTAATAAATATTCCGATTAATTTAATTATATAATATACTATATATTGTATATGTTTGAATATCCATTATAATATATATTATATATTATGATGGGGTAATTGACTTAATGTTGGGTGGTTGATTTTGTAAACTTTTATGATTTTACAAAAGTTAATTTTGCAAAAAATGTTAACCTTATTTTTGTAAAAGTTAAAGACGCCTGCAATTTAATTTTTTTTCAGATAATGTATATTTTGAGAATTTGTAATTTGAGTTTACATCTTTTCCTGCAATTTAATAATTTTCAAATTTTGTATTTTAGAATTGTAGAATTATAAAATTATTATGAAATTGTTGAATTTGTTTAGCTTTGTTTGGTTAGTCACATTAGAAGCAAAGTTGTAATTTTTTTATTTTTTATTTTTAAGTGGGTAAATGTAAGTAAATTTGTAATTTTTTATTTTCTAAATTTCATGGGTAGAATCTGAAAAAAAAATTAAATTCAATTTCAATTTCAATTAATTAAATTTAGGGTATAATAGAGCGTTAAAAAGTTTAATCATGATTGGCTTTCAAAGGCCAAAACCCTACTACTATTACCTATTTATTGTTTTTTGAATCATTAGATGAAATGTATGGTAGTCGATAAAATAAAACTGTGAAATATAATAATAATAATAATAATACTGATGATAATAATAATTATGACAATAATAATGAAATAATAATAATAATAATAATAATAATAATAATAATAATAATAATAATAATAATAATAATAATAATAATAATAATAATAATAATAATAATAATAATAATTAAAATAATAATTATTATAATTATTATAATGATTTAAATATTTTTTTTCTTATCTTGGCACTTGAGTGCCTTTAGATTTTGGCACTTATGTGCTTTTTGATTTTCCCCAGCTATCTGGACATATGTCCAGATAGCAAAATTTGTTCACTTGGCACTTATGTACCTTTGATTTAATATTACCTGCCGGCATCTTTGTGCCTTCCGAAATATTTTGATTTCCTCGATCTCCGAAATGCCAAAATTTATTTTAAAAAAAATTTATAGGAAAATTATTATTATTATAAGACTGTTTAATTTAACTTTAATTTTTATTTGAATTAAATTAACCTATCCGTTTACCCAACCACCCCCACCGCTGCAACAAGCCCAACACCCCTCCCTCCTCTTATCGCAGCACCGACACATGTTCCAAAGGTTCCAAGCCATCCATTGGAACAAAATCCTCACTAGTCACACAATAGAAAAATCGACCCAATGGCTACCCGCGCGCTCAGTGGACTGTCCAAAAAAAATCCCACAGCCACCACAACAACAAAACATGCACACCCCACACACTCCAGAGCGAGAATCAATCGAACCACAATAATGTTTTTGTCAAATTCGCTGATGTAAGTATTATTAGGCTAAGGATTGGTAGTAAAAACTTATGTTTGTTGATTTAGAGATATTACCGAAGAATGGTAGTAAATTACCGATATAGCTTTCCAAAAGTAGATGATTTTTTATTTTCTTTGCATATAAAATGGAAAATAATTTTATAATTATGATCAAGACATTTTTGGAGAAAAGTATTGCGTATTTTTAAAGTATCATTCGTCAATATAAAGTTTGACTTCGGTAAACCTAGCCAACTAATTTGTGGACTAAATTATATCGACAAGAATTCTAGATTGTTCAAAACTTGTATTTTGTTGTGAAAATAAATTTTGTTATTTGTTGGGTTATTTCATTGAAAAGAATGCGTGGAGTCAAGAAAAGTTCTAATTTTATCTACATTCTTTGTAAATTGAACAGATATATGTAAAAAACAACTATAATAAAGTAAACTCATCGAATTCCCAAGGGTACTGAGAAATATGAAATCGACACACGAATAAATGCCACTTGTCATATTACTTTATATTTAGGGAAAAGATAAGGTCTATTTATCTACAAAACGAAAATAAGACCATACCTTTTTAATTTGATGACATTGACAACCAAAAATTAAAAATATGAAAGGAAATTGACAATCGATAATGTCATCAATATATTGGCAGCATATGGTAATGTCGAAGATCAATTAATATCGATATTGGCATTCGACGGAATATACAGGAACTAACAAACGATTTAGAAACACAACTGGTCGTAAAGAAATCTACCAATCAAATGGATGATACGCAGTCACTACCGAAAATAATAATAAAACTGTTAAGGATAGGCACTTATCCTTAAAAGAGTTGAAGAATATTAAAATTATCATCACATCACAAATAATTGATGACGCGTGATGACTTAAAAATAAATAAATAAAATTAAGGTTGTAAAATTTATGATGACCTATTGATGTCGTATCTTGATTTTGGATGCGGAAACAAAAACGTTATGTCAAAGACATTTTTTATTTCAGTGGTTTAAAAAATATTCCAGGTGGAAAAACCCTTAATTTTAACTGTGGTTACTTTACTCATTCAACTGTTTTATTTTCCATCTATTATACTTAGGGGAAAAAATCATTCCGCGACACAAATCTGAAGTAAAATTTTTGTTAAATTATTACTGGTAATATACACAAAATAATCACGAATAATATTGGATCAAAGATGAACCAGGACATTTAGCTGTATTATCAGTAGAATCACCGAATATATTGTCAATAATGAAATTATTGAAAATTTTGCATAACTAAAAGCTCACAAAGTGAAATTTAAAAAGTATATATACAAAATCTGCATTGAAGATCATATGTATTTCAAGATAAGAACATCACTATTATATAAATATCGTTGGAAATGGTGTTGTGGTAGGTCAATATTTTTAAGTTTATATTTTTATTATAACTTTAAACTTCATTTGTATAATTCAAATCTGTTACTTAATACTATTCGAATATGATAACATATTCGAATTTGATAACATATGTACATTTGAACATATTTATATAAATAGAAATTCACTGAAATAATCACGATCAAAGAAAAAAGTTTTATATGAACGCATTTTTTTACTGTTCTATTTCTGAAAGATCTATTTTCGCCTCTGCGAATTAATATTAAAGTATTTTATTGAGATGGAATTTTTCCGGTGAATATTATTCAGTAGCTCATCATTTACTCCTTTCAAAAACAAAATGCTGCTCATTTTTATCACGACTGAGTTTGTTTTTAATTTAATAACAAGGAAATCAAGGGGAAACAAGCTCAATATTAATTTTATGAAAAATGTTTATAATTGTCTGGTAAAAATATAGCAAAAACAACCAATATTACCTCGTCTTAATTCCATAAAAAATTGTTTCTTATGAAAAGGTATTAAAATTGAAATTGTTTCAATTTAAAATAAATATTTTAAATGCGGAAATAATTTGGACCGTCCAAAAATTATTTGTTACGTAACAGTAAGGTTGCTAACCGGAATCAATAATCGGTAAAAATAATGACTAAATATTCAAAGGCAAAATTCAATATTGATAATGCCAATAACTATCTGAAAATCGCATAAAATAGCACCATATACCTTTTTTTTGATATCAATTTTAGCGTTATTTATTTACTCGAAAATATTTTTTAAAAATTGTTAAAGAATTTCTAATAGAATATTTCAAAAAAACTGCCAATCCTATATTTGAAATAAATTTTATTGACTTCTTACACATATATAAGGAAACAAATATTTTCACTTTAGCATAAAAACAATTTGAAAGTAATTTTATTAAATAATTAAAATTGGTTAATTTTCAATTTTTCAAATTTAGATGAACTGCTTGCACAAAACTCAAACAACACAATCAAACGACAAATCTAATTGTGGTGGTTTAGGTGAGAAATATTAGGGAAACTTTAATATATTTATTTTCACATTCAAGGCAAAATGACTGAGAAAGAAATGGAAGATTTATTTTTCGAAATTTATAATAGTGAGTTTTTAAAAAAATCAATGAAAATTTTAAATTCTATTAATAGAAAATGATGATGAATTAACGGAGGAATCAGAAATTGATTTTGATAAATTTATTTATGATAATGATGAAGAAATAAAAAACACATTGATTGATATGTTTGGATGTAAAATTGATATTTATAGTGTGGTGCTGAAATAATTTTTCTATTTACCATTAAGCTGATGACATCCTTCTGAATGACAATGAAGGCCTAGAACATTTTACTAATAATCTTCCAGGTAGTAGTAATAAATTTATATATAAATTTATATTGATATTTTGAATTTTAGTGGATATTGATGAAACAAATTCTACTGTCGATCCATTTTTTGATATTATTAATGAAGATCAATTAAATTGGAACACTTATAATAATAATAATCAATACATTACATCTCAGTCTCAATTCCCCGTTAATTATAATAATAATAATAATAATAATAATAATAATAATAATAATAATAATAATAATAATAATAATAATAATAATAATAATAATAATAATAATAATAATAATAATAATAATAATAATAATAATAATAATAATAATAATAATAATAATAATAATAATAATAATAATAATATAATAATAATAATAATAATAATAATAATAATCATTATAACAATATGTATAATAATATGTATAATGATAATATGTATAATTCTCAACTAATATATACAAACGAAATATTGTATCAAAATGGTTATATGAGTCTCCCAAGTTACAATTTCCAAACATATCCAAATTATGATGGATATAAAAGTGAATATCAAAGTGATCCATTCACAACAAATTCAACCAATAATTATTTGAATGAATTCAGAAGTAATGGTAACAATTCAGAAGTAATTGTAACAACTGATCCAATGAAATATTCTGGTAAAAGAAATGTTGAAATCAGTGCTGACGAAAGCTTAGAAGAAATATGGAATTCAATTGCAAATGAAGAATCATGTGAAAATGAGAACAAATTACCCAATACATTGAATAACGTAAGTCAAAGTTCGAGCGGATTTTTGACATCTGGTTACATGACCAATCCAATTGTTCAAAATGATACCAATATTCGGGATGTCAAAAAGGCTTTAGTTAATTGGGAATCTGATGACGAGAAAATCCAAGATTGGAGATCACATTGCAAGAAACCAGCAAATGGTAAGAGAATTCATTATTGATAAAAATTAATTAATAAATAAAATAGTAAGAAAGTTAAACATTCAACAAAAAAATATTAGATCCAATCGAAAATTAAAATTAAATTCGAAATTCTTCTTTCAACTATCTGAACTTCAAATCAAACTAATCCAACAAGTGAGGATTGAAACTCTAAAAAATAGAATGGAGATTTGGCGATTCTTTCGTTTTCTATTAACCGATAAGCGTGCAAGAGAACATGACATGGGCATTGAATGGATCGATGAAATTAAAGGATCATTTATTATGAAAAATACGAAACAAATTGCGGCTTTGTGGAAAATTTATGTTTGCAAAGAAAATATTAATGCTGAAACTGTGACAAAGGAATTGAGGTAAAACAAAATTAAAAACGGTTAATATAAAACATATTTTAATAGGCAATATTTGAACAGTGGAATTTTGAAAAAGCATGAACTTCGCAAAAGTTATATTTTTGACAGAAGTTGTTGTTTGTACGAGTAGAGTTGAAAACATAAAACCTGAGAAAAATTTTTATAATTGAATTTTTTTTATTAATTAAATATGCATTTTTATCATTTTCATTTTTAGTCATAAAGCCTATTTCGATTAAAATATTTATACAATCAAAATTTACAGGGATCTTGAACGAAAATTTTGATATTTTAATCCGCGGATATAATAAATTATAAAAATTGATAATTTTTATTTAGATTAGAGAAACACAAAACTGAGCACCCAGGATGAGAATGATCAAGTTGATAATCAAGGCTATTTTTAAAGATGTTATGAAAATATACATATATTAAAATACATATTATTTTTGTTATTTTTTTGTCTTGAATATATTATAAACTATCAAGTTGTCCACAAATAAAGATATGGTAAGAAATCTTATTGTTCTGTCTGCATCTGGGCAAAGAATTAAATACCGTTAAACGGTTACTTGTGTTGTAAAGAGCGATTAACCTGTTAAAGGACAGAATACATCATACACTGTCGTTTTCAAAAATTCCCGTGAGATAATAACATAATCGGTTGTATGTGAATTGAAGAAACAAGTAAAATAACCAATATTTCGGTTTCAATTAAACAGATTTTGTCCAAAAGACGGTAAAAACACCTTAAAGAATAAATACAAAAGAAATCGTAAATAAAAGATTAAAGCTAAGATTTTAATAAAGATAAACTAAGCAAAAATCGAAAAATCGAATTCGGAAGGTTAATACTGAATGTTATAAATAGACAACATTTGACAAGTAAAAGATATCACATGAAAATATCAAATAAGATTCAATAAAAAACTAAAAGACAATTCGATGAAATCCAAAAAATTTATTGCGGAGGTAAAAATTATTTTTAAAATTTGAAAGTAGTGCTAACACTACTTACATAAAATTCATTGACATTGTAGATTAGAAAACAAAAACCAATTCTACTCATCGCTTGATGTACAAATATAGTTGGATTGATAGGAAAAACATTTATTAAATTAGAAAAGGAAATCCAAAATATGATATATAAATTACAATCAAACTTATCCAAGAGTGACAAGTTTTACAGCTTCGTGTTCCTATGAAGTGACAGATAGCTGGGTGAACGAAATTAATTGACCCTATTAGTAGAACGACAAACTATCATGTGATAAAATTTACCATCTCAAGAGATAATAAATTTTAAAGTCATCGGATTAGCCGTTAGATGAAGCTTATTCTGGGAATGTAACAACTAATTTCATAAAATTATGCGAAATACGTCATGGCCAAAGTAAATGTTTCGCAATTATTTTACTTTGATTTAATTAATTCATTTCAAAATTACTGTATTGTTAATGCTCATTTACGTTCACAAAATTAATGTTATCTTACTGGTCACTAAATTCTATAAGTACCACAAAATAGAGGATAGAATTTACAATCATCTTTGAATTTTAAAATATTATCAAAATAAAATTTTTAATTTGAAATTTTTGAAATCACGTTGTCAAAATTTTACCACCAGTACACCATTTTTAAATATAACTTTGTAGATAATAATTATTAGAAAGTAATTTTAGCACTACTGGGAAGATAATAAAATTATACTTGGGAAATATTGCAATCCCGATACCATGTGTTTTGTATCTAATGAAAATTTGATTTTACATGTCGAAAATTAACAAAACTAATTAGAATTGATTTTATGAAGAGCTCAAAAAATATTGATTTATGTAGATAAAAATTTAAGTAAATTAATTAATTAAAAAAATAAACATTTCAAATTCAAAATTTTACCACAAAGTCATGGTAACTGTAACGAATATTGGAAATTTAATTTGAAATTATTTTAAAGATAATAATAATAATATTATTAATATAGTTGATGTAAATAAAACCTTGATTCAGACTTCATTTGGTTTTGATTTGTTCATTATTATTTTTTTGTTAGTACCACTTCAGATTTTTCTTAGAAATTTTTTTGTAGTACCATATATACTTAGTTAAATTTTTAGGACTCCTTCATATGAGCCATTTGTGAGCCGTTAAAATTGTCGAATTAACCAAAAAATTATCTCTGGTGTTATCCATCTGTAATTATATTAGCCTCGTTGTGCGATCTCGCAGTTCACTATTTTTTGTTCCACGATTAATTGTGTGGAGAATGTTGATTAGTGCCACGTATCATCTCCCATACGGCAATTGATCTGCAAGCGAGTGGTCATTCTACTGGTGTCGTATGCCACTAACTAATTTGACCTTATTTTTGTACAGTAAATCGTCTCGACCATTATTGTCGATGACATAATTTTTATTGATCGTCACTATTATTACTGGTTTTTAACGAAATTTTACTTGTAACACTGAGGACTATCAATCATGGCATACACTCAGATTTGAGTTGGCTATACGGTCCATCGATTGAGTTTACATCATCGACGGTACCACTCCGTAATTGGCATCATCATCGCCATCCCCGGTAAATCTTTTTTCATTATTTAGTGAAGCTACCGTGAACTTTATATGGCCAGGAATCGATTAAGATAAAATGAAGTTATGTATCTCGGTCTCGATTAGTTATAGTAAATTGGAAAGGCTATCACCGAGTCCTTACATTGTTAGAGTCACGATTGATCACGCAGTTTCACTGAAAATACGAACGAAGGCGCCATCCTGAGTTTCAATGCCAGTCGTGATTTTTATACTGCATTACAATTAAAATGGTCACGATATAGTTGGTTACATTTGTATACGGAAAATTTATCCTGATTATTGTGCTTACCTGATGCAAGACGATTCGAGATCATCACTAAGAAATACTAAGAAATCAGAAGAATTCAAAAGGAAAGATGGATTAGTTATTTTAAACTTTTGATACGACAGAAAATAAACAAATAGTTAGGAAAGTCCCGAATGTAACTGTAAGCAACCCATTAGTAAAACACTTTTTGAAGTCAGTTTGGAAAAATTATGAAAATAGAATGCAAGTTTAAGTAGAGTTCACGAATTCAAATTAATTTTCATACTGACTAGGTAAGTTTCTATTTTTATTTACCTAAACAAAAGAAATTATTGAAAATTATTGGGCAAGTATAATTTTAGAAATGAGCATTATAAATAATAAATTATGAAAAAAACTAAATTTGTTTTTGTAATTTTGTTAAATAAAATAATTTGTTTTCTTAAAATGTAGAAAAACCGTTATAACAATTAAATCAAGTAAAATTAATTTTTCAAATGAACGAATAGAATTGTGAAATTAGGCCATTTTATTAATAAAGAAATATCTTTTAATAGTCAATAGTTTCTAAAAGTATTAAATTCTATTTTTATATACTTCAAAAAAATCAACTACTACCAACTATTTTACCAATAAATTGTTGAATTCCTATTTTCGAAGTATCAGCAAAAATAATGTAAATGGCCAGATTGTGGCAAGGATTTATTTATTTTCACGGTATGAAAATTAGTATTTAACACGTTGAAGACCGCTTTGCAAAATCGTATTTCTAACATATGGACCGGCATTTTTTTATTGTTAATTACGTATATTATTTTTTGAATATTTTTTTAGTATACAATAATTTGAGGTAGACATTATTTAACCCATTAACATTAATCGACTACTTTACATAAATTGTATTTAAATCATGCCCACCAGTGTACAAGCGGTGGTAAACACACTTTGAAAATCACTTTTTGAAGTCAGTTTGGAAAAATTATGGAAATAGAATGCAAGTTTAAGTAGAGTTCACGAATTCGGTCCTACAATTTGGATATTTGTCCTACGTACATCATGAAAGAGAAATTGTCCTACTTTGAACTATATACCTCACTTTTAACCATTTTCCCTTTATATTTAACAAAAAAAAATTTTAACGAGAAAAATATTTTTCTCGTTAAAATTCAAAGCAAGAGCATCTAGATTAAAATATTTAAAAAAAGTTCTGAAAATTTTTTAAGCATGTTTGTATGTATTTGATTTTATTTCTTTTTATAAAATCAGTTTATATAAAGATTTGTTAAAATTAAGTATTTTTAATATTAACTATTAAATAAAGAATTGAAATTATTTTAAATATTATTTAGAATATCATTAAAAATTTTAAAATACATTTTAACAACTATACTACTAAAATGAACATTACAACAAAAAAAGGAAATGTTATTTTAATGATAGCTGGCTACAGGAGTACAAATGGCTCCAAAAATGTAATGATCCTCAAGTAGAGTTGCCACACGTCCTACTTTCGGTAGGACAGTCCTACAATTTGGATATTTGTCCTACATACTGCATGGAAGAGAATTTGGTTATTGGTTTGTCCTACTTTGAGCCTCTCAACATGTAGCGACCCTAACTTCAACCGTTAATACTCAATGTTTTTTTAAAAATCTAAACAACATTTTTGGATAGGATTGTAATTTATGTATTTCACAAATTCAAGGAATTCTATTAAAAATATTTAAATTTGATAAGATAATGTAAATATGGAAAACGAATTTATTGTAGTATATTATGGTATATATTGTGGTATTCTAATTCTAAATCAAATATTAAATAACTTGACACCTTAGATGTTGAAATAATGAACACAATTTTACAACGTAGGCAGTGTAGAATAATTCAATTTTATTTAAAAACCTGAAAACTACACATTAGTCATAAATTTTAAAATTTAAAAATACAATTTTTAATATTTTAAATATTAATTATTTTAAATTAACTTATCCTATTTTATATTCATAATTTAATTGTTTAAATTTTGCAAATGGATTAATTAATTAATTAATTACCTGAATTAATTAAAATTAAAAAGCTCTGAATTATTTATTTTTTTATTTACAGTAAATTTTAATTACATTTTTTAAATTTAAAATTTCAATTCTTTTCAAGTTTTCAACAATGTTGAATGTATAAAAATCTTATTATCTAAGATTTATAATATCAAAATCGATTTTATACTAAAATTATATTGAAAAATATCGAAAAATTAAATATTACAATCGCATTCTATTTTTCAAAAACTAAGTTTAAAAATAATTTTATTAAGAATAATACGAAATAATTAATGTTGTACCAAAATGAAAGAAATTTTTTAAAAATTTGTTTTTATTTCATATTAAAATATATAATTAAAACTTTCCAATGATGTTAGTTATTATTAAAAAATTTAAAGTAATTTAAATTTTTATTAAGTAAACTCGCTTGTAAATACCATCCTAATTCCGTTTTAATAGAGGATTATTCAGCTGGAGATCTTATTTGTTCAACCTGTGGATTGGTTGTTGGTGATAGGTAATAAAATTAATCAAAATAATTATAAACTCTTTTTTTGAAGGGTCATTGATTTTTCAAGTGAATGGCGATCATTTGCAAATGATGGTACAGGTGAAGATCAATCTCGAGTTGGAGCAGTTGAAAATGCCATCAGTTCAAATAGTGCAACATCTATTACTATTAAGCAGTCATATGATGTGAAACATTTAAACGAAAATGGAGAACAACGATATAAAAATAGAGTTGTAGACACTCCAGCTGACCGAATGATTAGACAATGCAGGGCCTCCATATTGGCTTTTGGGGAGAGGATTAAAGTAGATAACAATACAAAGGTTATTTTTCACATGAATTATTTTAATTCTTTTAATATATATTTCAGTTAGCTGCAATGGAATATGTTAAAAAATTGACTCAAATAAAAGGATTTACAAGAAAGAAAAAAGACGAAATATCTTGTGCTTGTTTATTTCTTGTTTGTCGAAATAGAAATATAGAAAGAAGTGTAAAAGGTCTGATCTTTATATTTCTAAATATAATACATAGCATATATCGCACTTACATATAAAATGAAAATAAAATAGAACATAAAAAATCATTCGGAATAAAAATAATGACTATTTAATAGTAATTATCATACATAATTAAAGAATATTGAATTAAAACAATCACTGTTCGCTTATAACATAAAAAAAATCAAACTCCGTTATTTGACATATAAATAACTAATCTCAAATTATTTTAATAGTTCAATCGCGTTCATATAAGCTATTTGTAGAATAATTTGAATCTAAAAGGAATGAAATTTGAAACTAAAGGGATTAATCATTACCAAAAAATAAACCTTTATACACTAGAGTCTCTTTTTACACGGTCTTACTTTAACACGGTTTTTTTACACGATTTATTTAAATTTACACGGTTTTGGAAAATATTTTTATTGAAAACGATCCCAATTTTGAGCGAGGTTTCTTAAATTTCTTAATTCTGCTGTTATTGGATCTAATCTACGAAAATGCTTTTTTTTTCCTTTGTTAGTAATTATTTTACATTATTTTTAACACGGTTTTTTTTACACGATTTATTTAAATTTACATGGTTTTTTACACGATTTCTTTTTACACGGTACCTATCCACCGTGTAAAAAAAGACTTAGGTGTATTTGCGTGTAAATCAACAAATTAATTAAAGTTATTCTTAATTTTTAGTAATTTCTTAATTATCGAAAATATTAATTTGAAAACACAATTTAAAACAAATTTTAAATTTATATAAAATCTTATTTTTTTCAGTAAAAATATTAAATTTCAGTTTTTAAATGAGGAAATGTCGCGTGATGAAGCTTCGCCAAATCATTATTTTCACATACTTTATTAATTATGACTAACTAACCTTATATGAAATAAAAATCTCATAAATTTGAAGCCAAATTGCGAATATATGAAATTTTATATATAATATTTATTAATCATATTTAATTTTAAGAAATTTGTGATGTGTCAGCAGTAGATTTAAAGCATATTCAAAAAATGATAAAAAAAGTGCGAGTGGCTCTTGGATTGGCTTGTGAGTCATCAAATATTATTGACCAAGTTCCTCGATTCTGTTACCAGTTGCAAATTAAAAATAAATCTCTTGAAAAACTAGCAATATGCATTGCAAATGCATCGAAAATATTTTCAGAGAAGAAACCAAGTAGTTTGATATCAGCGTCTATATATATGGCAGGCTTACTTATGAACGAGAAAATTTCAAAAAAACGTAATATTTTCAAAAATTTAACGTTTTTAAAATCATATTATTTAGAAATTCGAGATATTATGGGTGTATCAGAATCAACTATTACAGCTACCTACAAAATCTTATACATGAATCGTGAAAAATTAATTCCAGAATCAATTATTTCCGAATTCAAAGTTCCACTGCATTTATTGTCCCATGATTAAGTTCAAATTTTTAAAATAAATTCTATAATTTCATGTTTTTTCATGCTCATTTGGCTCATATTTCACACAACACATTTCAGGTTGATTACAATTTATTTTTATAATCTATAGCAGGGGTGGCCAACTTGTTAAAACTTGCGATAGACTTTGGTATTATAAAAAAATACTGATCTACCAAGTAAAAAGAAATTAAGAAATCGCATAACTTTCAAATACTTTGATATCGAACAAAACTTGCTCGGCGATCGACTTGTGTTTGTTTGACTGTCACACAATCTCCAAAAACAATAGACAATGGCAACCTGATATTCTAGCACATGAAATTTCTGTATAGGCTTTGCTATTTTCAACTTTTTAACGTCACACGATGTATCCTTCATAGCCGATGATTAAACATATTGTATATAGCCAGGTTTTGAAATGAATTTGTAATAACATGATATTTATATACAATGTCAATGGAAAAGAAATCAGTGGTGAAATTTGAGAAAAAAAAGTTTTTATAATAATTTATAAAATTAATTATAATAATTAATTATAACTTCGAGTCTAATAAAGCTGGTAATTTATTATACCGATGAGAATCAATTATGGAAAGAATAAAAGTATCATTAGCATGGGATCAAAGACGTAAAATTATAACACTATGAAAGCTCAAAAATAATCGGTACTTTGGATACAAATTTTAACCAAGTTTCTTTCCCGGAAGCGATTTACAACACCCATAATCCTCGTCTAACATTACAAAGACCGAACTTAAGAGTAGATAATCAATCTAGTACCGAAAATAATTTATAGTAAATAGACTAATACAGTTAATATGATCATTAGCAATTTTGATATGAGAGTATCCACTTATACTCGTTGTCATTGTCAGTCTCGAAACCGTTCAAAGACTAAAGGAGAGTAGTTTTAACATAGAAGTTCACGTCTCTTGGGTATCGTCACATGGCTATCGTCGTGGGTACACAGATCGGAAAGCAATACTCATTAAGTGTTTACCCAATATTTTCTGAAGAAGCATTTTTAGGTAGACAGTCGAATTTAGAATTATTTGTGTTTGAATTATTAAATAAATTAGTTATAGCAATTATTATTTATAGTTTGTGTTCAAGGTTTATAATATTTCATTTAATTTGTAGAAATTTAAAATTATAAATATAAGTTACATTGTCTCATTGTAATCAAAGTGAACTCATAAAAAGTTTTTATTATCAATTTTAGAATTCCTTTTCATGAATCTCTTTTTCCATTAATCCTCGGGATAAATCAGAAAATATTTTCAATCTTTTGCAGCCGTACAATTTTAAGGTTGATTTATTAATATTTTTTGTAATAAAAGTTAACTAAGTTAATTCGTTCTATTTCTTTGTTTTGATTTAAAGTAATCATTTATTTTTGTTGTAGTTAATATATAATATATATATTATATATACACACGCATTACACACAAGCATCCCAGCAGTCCCAATACAAGTTTTAAATGAGGCTCTGCTGGGCTTTTACAAATCTTCTGCAAAACATGCAAAGCAATCGACGAACAAGATAATTATTTTTATATAGTCGAAAATTTTTTCATTAAATACATTATTTGCAGCATCATTTTATTGTTTTATTTAGGGTTATGTTCTGAACTTGACTACATAAAAATAATTATCTTGTTCGTCGATTGCTTTGCATGTTTTGCAGAAGATTTGTAAAAGCCCAGCAGAGCCTCCTTTAAAACTTGTATTTGGACTGCTGGGATAATTTATTTGCAGCAAAAGGCTTAAATTATCATTTTATTGTTTTAAATAATAAATGCTGCTACCAAGAAATCATCATTTTATAACCCTAAATAACAATAACAATTATGAATAATGCTGGAAATTGAATGGGCAATTTGAGAAATTTTACGTCAAACTAGGATTATTTTAATAGGTCAATATTAATATTAATACAATATTAATTAACCGATGTTAACGGATGTAAATGATATGAAATATCGTTTCGACGAACGGCTGGATGAATCGTGCTTATTCCAAGGTCAGAATACACAAATTCTCACAAAACTACAATACTTGGAATTAATAGAAAAGGTTAAAACA
Source organism: Schmidtea polychroa (assembly GCA_959609185.1). Lineage (NCBI taxonomy): Eukaryota > Metazoa > Platyhelminthes > Tricladida > Dugesiidae > Schmidtea > Schmidtea polychroa. Next base: position 46,910 of record CAUHTR010000381.1, on the reverse strand, counting down.
TCTAAAAGCAAAGTAGTAGGAAAAAAACCGAAGATTATCAGCATTTATCCAAGTTTGACATGATAACTATTGGTTAATATGAATAAAAAATTTCTTAGGTTGCCCATTCAATTTCTAGCACTATATTTATATTGACCGTACCTATAGGTATGACACGCAATACATGCAATACAATAAATGAAAGTATTTGAAACGTGAACATTTTAAATTGTAATTGCATTTTTTTATATATATATATTTGATATTATATCTTGCTTTCTTTGTTTATTACCTAATACTTGTTCAATAAATAATTGTTATTATATAATACATAAGACTTATAGAAATAATAAAACTTATTTTCGTGTTCCAAGTGTTTTGCAAAAAACATAATTAAATTACTTCATTTAAACAAAAAAATACGAAAAATATAAATTAGGAAAGAAGTCAAGGAAAACGGCATACAAAAAACCTAGAAAATTATATTTTGAAAAATTTCAACAAAGTTACAAATTCAACAAATTTTAGTTCAAAAAAGTAGGTGCTGATTCAACAGCACCGACCTAAAGTTGTACAATAATTAACGAGGGTGAGACTAGACACCCGCAAGAAATTTCAATGAAAACTCAGATAGCGTAAGGTCCTACCTGAGATAAACCAAAGGATATAAATACCCAAAGTAACACAACTATAAACAACCAACCAAAAAACAACAATCAGAAAGCAGCACAAAAACAGACAAAAGGAAAACCACAAAACTCTCTAGAACTCTAAAACACAAAAAAGAAAGAACCACAGAAAAAGATAATTCGAAGCCTAAGCTACCGAGAAATTCAGCAAACGATTTAACCCACATTAATTCTCTCGTAACACAACCAGACTCTATAAAATCCAATCAATCTCAATGAAACTTGGAGTTTACATTAAGGAAAATAAGGATAAATTACAATAAACTAATGTTATATGACAGTGGCAGGCCCATAAGTGCTTTTGTCCTAACAAGTGATTTTAACCCAAGAGAAGATTCAATGAAACCCAAGTCAATCAAATTCTACAATCCAAATTAGCCAAATGTGATCTCTTATAAATAACAGACATAATCATTGATTCTTTGATTAGACATTTTGATATTCATCGCATAATTCACTATTCTTTGTTTTTGATTAACATTGATTTACTATCTTTCATTTTAAATGTGTATTCCTAATAATCTTCATTATTTGTATTTTATTATTTTGTTTATGTTGTACAGTGAAAAATTATATTTTAGTGTCTGGTAAAATTATTATATACAGGAATAAAATAAATTACATACTGGGGCAAAATAAATCATTAACGATATCATATTTGTAGTTTACTTTTAATACTATATTTTTATTATTAACATATTCGACTTTAGTAGTATAAAAAATATATCATTAATATATTATTATACCGGAAACGAATTGCGAAACATAACCTCACAGTATTATATTTTTTTAATATTTTAATAAACTAAGATTGACACATGATAAACCAATCAAACCAATTGGTTTTAACATTTACATGTATGTTTGTTTATATGCATAAATTAAATAATCTGATTGGCTGACGTAAGTACTTCTAATTTCATTTTTTTGTCAAATGGATGAGGTGGAATACAGAAGTAATAAAATTCTTTGTGCTTTTAAAGAAGTCGTCTGATAAAATATTTCGTGATATGGCAATTACATATGGAAACAAATTTCCTTCTAGATACACAATATATCGTTGGATATCATTATTCAAGCATGGCCATGAAAGTGTGAACCAAGATTATTCCTATGTTGGTAGACCAACTAAAATTTCCAATCAAAAAATTACGCAACGTGAGACATTTTTGCTGATGTATTTCAAGATTTGGTTATTCGATAGAATAATTAAATGTGTTTTTCGAACTAGTATTTGATAAAATTTGTTTCAGTTTATTGTGTTGTTTCTTTCTTAGTTAGTCCGATGCATTATTGAACGAACTACGTATACATAATTAATATATATAGTGTATAATAAGAAAATCTTAGAAACATTGGTGAAAAATTAGTTAAATATCCCGTGCGTATAAGCCGGAAATAATAATATTTAATATTCATTAATAAAATCTCATATAAATAAGCGCGCAAAAATCAGTTAATCTGCCCTTAAAATAAAGTCTTATCCTTGCTAAAAAACTTTGAAGGAAATCCTTCAAAAGTTTTCAAACTACGACAGCATAAAATTTAAGAGAATTTTAGTTGACTTTTATATCACAAATTTTTTTTGCATACATAATATAACAAGCATCAACTGTCATACACACAAATACATAACACGCACCTATCCGATATCAAAAAGTAAAAGCATGTCATTTCTTTTAGGTGAATATTTTTTATTAATTAAATGTTTATAACCAGGCCTTATTTTTATTTGATAATTTATATAAGAACAAGTAAGTTGAGAATCTCAAATAATGAGACCTCAAGACTAAAGCAGAGATGAAGACCAGAGAAAAAAAGAATCAAACCGAAAGTCAATCGAACACAGCTCAGGATACGACGGAAACGATAAAGCCAAGATCGATAATCTACCAGAATTTTCCAAAAATTAAAAGTAAAATTCCATTTTGTTTCTGCACGAATTTTTGTAAATTTGAAGTTTTTTATTATTGTTGGTTTAACTGGAGGTTAATAATTTTAGTTCATTTGATTTAGAACAGAGTTTATACAGGAGATAAGCTGAAGGAATAAATCAAGCGTGAATATTTCCATTCAATGATTTTCAGGAATATCTGTTGATTTAAAGGGGGTAGGATATCCCTTGGTAACCTCCTAGGCCCATTACTTAGGGCCTATTACCCATTACTCATAAAATTAATCTTTATTACCATAATTTTAATGATTGCTTGCGAAGATCGTTATGACCCTGATCTAGACCTTCTTATTTTAAATTTTGTTTAAATGTATGTATTTATATATCAAATTACAAAGAGTCACCTTCGAGACCCCTACAAATGGCATATCCGTCGCCGATTTCTAATCACAGTTATTAAATCAATTATATACTTTACATTTTAAATATTTATTAATAATTCACTTTTAATAGTTGAATTATATATATATATTTTATTATAATTGTACAGTTCACATTGCAATAACTGTAAACATTTGCTATTGCACCCGTCCATATGAATATTTCATGCTTCAAGGAATTGTTTATTTATTGTGATATATAAGGTGCGGTTAAATGACAAAATTGATACCCTATCCCAAATTATATTATTATAATGAATTTTAGAATTTTTAAAAATCAGATCGTGACAAATTGCAATCATACCTGCTATCTGATTTTTTGCTGATTGGCCCATCGATAAACTGGCATCGATATCGAATGTGACTTCAATTTGAGGAACACCTTTTAAAGCAGGTGGCATTCCCGACAATTCGAATTTACCAAGTTAGATTGTTGTCTGTAGTCATGACTCTTTCACCTTCAAAAACTTGAATCAAGACACCTTGTTGGTTATCAGCGTATGTTGAAAAAGTTTGAGCTTGTTTTGTTGGAATGGTAGAATTTCTCTTAATAAGAGCTGGCATGACTCCTCCAGCGGTTTCAATATGCAATATTAATGGAGCAACATCAAACAACAATGAATCTTTAACAACGTCACTCATGTCTACAGATAAGATAGCAGCCTGAACAACAGCACCATAAGCTACAGCTCTATCAGGATTGATTGACTTGTTAAACTCTTTACCGTTTAAATAATCTTTTAATGAATTTTATACCTTGGAAATTTAGTGTGCCCCCCCCCAAAGGGAACCACGGTCTGCTACGATATGTTTCGGTAAAAGTAAAATTTTGTACAAAATGAACAAAATTCATTTCTTCTTTTTCATATTCATTGCTGACAAAATAATCGATTCGAACTAATTGTTGATTTTTATGAATTGTTTCCAGTTACACCGATACTATCATCAAGAGGGAATTTTGCTGGATCTAGAAGCATTAATATCAAGAACAAAATCATGACGACCAACAGGAATTGGTCCAAATATTAAGGACTTGATCTAAATCTGCATTAGAGGCGCTGCTGACATGAATTAATTTTCATTCCAAATCATCTTCTGAGCTTTCAAGACATTCGAATTTAACTTTAAATTTAAATTTGGAAGAAAATTTGGCTGAATTTTCCAGAACTTCACCGTTGCTTGTATTAATTTTATCCATCGTTTCAAGTATTCAAAAATAATTTAAATATAAAATACTCAAATAATAAATTGAGATCTCACAAAACTTTATTAAATTAAACTAAATTCGAAATTTTTCAGATTCTCTAACTTCCAATAAACTACAAATCACAAATTTAAATAACTTAGATAAAAATTTCCGAATTTCTCAAATTAAAGTAAATTAATTAAAAATTAATATTCTTCAACAATATATTTTCAATGAATCTTATTCACAACTATAGTAAATTTTCCAAATAATTAATGATTAAAAAATTTTTTCAACATGTTTTTTGTGTTTCTAAAGATTACAATAAACTTGCAAAAAATGATTGAAATGTTTTCATTAACTATTTTTAATAAATGATCTAAACAGTTTGCAATAGATACACACAACAGTTTAAATATCCGGTAGTTTATCTACTCCTAGTATTCTGACGTAAAAGAGTATGAGTGAGGCCGGTAGGCAAAACTAGAATACTCTGTTTCCCGACAAGGTAATGACAACATTATTCGAGAACACAAGTAAACTGATCTATGGAAGAAAGCGGACGTTCAGTATCCGCGAAGAAAGCCAACCATTCCAAGGATAATTATGTAAAAGCTGAAACACGGTGTTCATCTTAATGGTAATTGCGATCCTTGCTTAGACTATAAGTCAAAACGGCAGTTAAGGAAAAATTAAAGCACCTAGTAACAGAATTTAGAGCAATAGAAAAATAAAATTCTCTTATTTCTTATATTATCATGACTAAAACGTTCTCTTTCCATTAAAGGGAGATTGAAACTGCATATTTTCATATAGAAATTATAACATTTTTGTTTAATTAGACAAGACAAACGGAGTGACTAATCGATACGAAATTTGACATAGGTGTACACTAGGCTATCCTATATAACGCAAACTTATGTATTTGAGTTTACAGTTCATATAAGTTTTTTTATCATATTTTTGACAAATCATCATTTTATAACCCTAAATAACAATAACAATTATGAATAATGCTGGAAATTGAATGGTCAATTTGAGAAAAAGTAGAAAAGTAGATAAATTTTCAAAAAGTATGTTTTAAAACGCACAATTTTCCAAGAAAACTGTTAATTTAATGCAAAAAACTATTAGGTTCATGTTGTTCTATATAAAACTTTGGTTTAGATTCTAAACTTTAGAACAACTTATTAGAGTAATACACAAGTCCTGGGAAATTCTAGAAAAACAATTTTTGGATCATCTTCAAATTATCCCCACTGGGGGGATTTTGAACATTTTTTTTAAAATATACATTGTAACATTATAAATTTTGGATCAACTAAAAATTAACTGATTTTTTCACAAATTTATCAAATAAACCTTTTTGCTTAAACCCTATTATTAATGTCTGTTTTTAGAAATCTAATTTTAAAATTAATGTAGGATTTGCTGGGCTGAACGAAAAAATAGTTATTGGGCGGTTAATGGCTGAGAACTGAATGGAGGAAGAAAAAACAGGAAAGAAAAAGTAAATAAAATAATTAAATTTAGTAATAAATAAAATAAGAATACAAAATAATAAAATATGAGGAATAAGAAAATATAACCCAAACAAGAAAAAAAGAAACATAAATAAAAATACGAAATACTAATTAAAATTAAAAGAAAAACTGAAAATAGGCTGTTACACGCCCAAAAACCAACAAAAATAGGCGAAATTACGCAAAATACAAGAAAACTAATAAAACAATAAATAACAAAATAAAACAAAATAATACATAAGAAAAACAATAAAAAAAATAAAGAATAAAGAAAAATAACCAAAAAACAACCCGACTTAATTATAATTGGTTAAAAATTACTATATAAGGCGGCCGCTAAGTTAGTTCCACAGGTAAAATTTTCCTCACTATTATTAAGAACTTCTAAAAATTCATTCCACAGGGAAACTTAGGAACAGCAATTCAACTTCAAGCGGATCTATTACTACAATCATTGAGAATTTCGACTACACGCAAATCACAGCACTATTAGGTTAGGGTTAATAATTTCCAAAGAATTAATAATTTCCAACTGTTCACAACGAGTAGCGTTCAGTGTAAACATCCAAGTGAACCTTAAACCTTGCATAATTCCAATGAATTCATTTATCCAATATCAAAATTCCAGTGGAAAACGAGGGAATTCCTTTTGAGAAAGTATCACGGAGACGGCACTTAGATACAGCATCCATTTGTTCGTAGGGAATTTTCTAACTTCACGTCTTAAATGTAATAGGTATCTTAAGATCAGGTATTGATAAGTCTGTGTCCATAAGTCTTTATCGAAATGTTTTCGGCATTAAAGAGGGCATAATCCTAGTAGAAAGCCAACATTCGACGTCATGTTAGATCCATAGTTGTAATATGATTTTACGATATAGCCGATATAGCTACGATCACGATTTACCGTTCGGAAGACTTTCGCTCGTTGACGACGACGATTAATTTTATCTTAATAAACATCCGCTAAGTAGAATTGCGTCGAATGAGGTTGTTGGATTTTGCATAAATAAAGCTAGGAATAGTGTAAATAAACTAAGTCATTGATTCCTCGATTTAGCTAAGATTTCCGAATTTGTTGACAAGAAGTTATATCACGAGAACATAAATATTGACGTTAATCTGAAGTAATGCGAATTCACCGATGAAACGATAAAATCTCGATTAGTATGAGAGATAGTTTATAGAGATCAGTTATTTGACATAATGACAATCATACGACCGACGCGAACATTATACATAAGATAAACAGTAGAAATTTTCAAATAATTAATCTTCAATTCGAATAATTTTAATAAGATATTCATACATAATTCATACCTACCTATCCCTATCTGATATTTTCGAATTTTCACAATAAAATCAACAATACATTCTGTTGGTAATAATCCAATGCTTGATATTTCATACGAAACATTCAAATAAAGTAAAATGACAACGAAAAATTATCTAAAAATTCACATTGATCAAATCTTCGCCCGTAGAATCAGGATTCTAACGACCAACAATACAACAAATGTTGCGAGTAATAATGTAGGATGATGGAAGGGAAGGCGTAAATGATAAACATCCCCAACTCTTTGGCGACTAGTTGCGTTACAATACTACAATGAATTCTCTTAAAAACTTCATCTTTAGAATGTGCGAGCCAAATCTGCCCCGAAAGGTCCTCAAACATGCTACTCCTGCGCTGACAAAAACGCAGACATAAAGAAACTACAAGAGTATAATGGGGCGTTGAAAAAACGGATCGAATACTATGAATGCACATGGTTCTCCCCTTCGCAAATGAAGGAGGAGAGGACTAAGATATTGCGGCTGGAGCACTGTCGAGACAGCCTCCTAGAAGAAAGCCGATGTCAACGTTTGACAATAAAATCCCAGTCTGAGGCTCTACATAAAGTATACTCAGAGGCGGAAATTCAGCGGAGTTCGGGAATACCCAATAAAAGATGGGACCAACGTATTCCCTGTACACCATCAAGAAGGTGAACCACAATTATTAAATTCCAGTTGTGGCGGACCTTTAATAGATCCAATTCTATCAGGGTCCTCCAAGGTAAATAACACGTCTACAGAACCTACAGGAGCTACATTTACACCAATGCCTGCTTTTAATGCTAACCATCCCGTCTCATCTATCAAGAAGCGAAAACGCCCATCGCGGGCCGAGAAAAACCAGAAGCGAAGGGACATTATTGCTGCTCTCGAAGCATCCCTGTTCGCTGCTCAGTCTGCCAAGGCGCAAGTCCCAAGGACCGAAGTATCCGCCCCGAGAGAGGACTTCCGAATAATTTCTGCCGAGATATCCCAGATCAGAAAAGATGCCCGGCTACAGGTGGACATCGACGCCCTGTTAGCCGAGGGCGAGATGATCTGATGCGTTATTCTCCAAGTCACATGAAATCAATCCCTGTTCAAAGATTCTCATTTCCAAATGAAATGTATGAGTGCACGCTGTCAGTTAACTCTTGATGATTTACTCATTTGTGATCTATTGTATATTTTGATGTCACCCAATAAAATTTATTGACGTTGAATTTATCAAGTTGTGATTGATTGTTTTGAATTTGTGTTTGGAGTTCATAGGAGTTGATATAATTGAGGTCTAGTAAATGAAAGACGTCCCTTGAACCAAGACGCCGGTTTGTGTAAAGGATTGAGGTAAGTCCTTCTACGGCACTCTTGGACCCGAACTGTGAATTCTACCGGGAGTAGTTCTATCATTGGAGCTCACCTGCTGGTAGATTCCGACCTATGTGTACAACTCCAACGTGTTACATTACCACGGGTACACATAAGGGGATATGACTGATAAGTCATGAAGGTTATCTAGGTCGTTCTATCTGGGCGCGTGAATATTCTTCTTTTACCTCTAGGTAACCAACAGAATGTTCAGCGAACTTAATTAAACATTATTTTTGGAAATTAATAATTTTTGGAAATTACTCTTGCGTAAGATAAAGAAAACACGTGACCTACTTTATTTGTAAATAATAAAGACATTCAGGGTCACTTGTCTATAATAATAGGTAATTTTCACCAACTTGCTGACTTCATTCAATAGTACAATTTTAACACAATGATTCATGGTTATGTACTTTTGAAAAAATGTAATAAGTACAATTTTGAAAATTTTTCATTTTTACGCTTTTTAATATCCTCTTAAAATACCAAAATGTTGCTCAGAGCAAACTAACCACAGTTGAAAATATCAAGAAATGAATAAAAAAAATTGTGTAATTATAAAATGAGATAATTTATAAACGAAATATTAGATTAAAATTTCAATTTTTGTATAAATTATTACAAATATGCTTCAACATATATCAATGAATATTGTTAACTGGAATAACAATATTTTTTATTAGTGATATTTAATATTACATCATCTTTTTTGTTACTAGGACAATTTTGAGTTATCAAAGATTTTTTAATATGACAACTATAAACATATGTATATATTTTATGCTCCAAATCTAAAGGGTTTTTTTCAATTTTGTTATTTCAATAAAAGTTGTAAATATTTGTTTCAGTGCTTGTTAAATATATAATAATTTTTATTTGTTTGTCACATTCTTAACCCGCCGTTGGTCGCGCGGAGGCGCAGCGCTCACCCTATCGATGCCGTTTTTGTCGTATGAAACATATTAACTCGTGGGTCCCTCTACTTTCCAAGAATTATATTTTTTCAATATTACAGGCTCAAACACGTGTTTACTAATTTTATACACATTTGGTTTTGCGTATTAGTTGTGCTATAACAAGGATCGAGAGAGAATGTTATTTACGCAGGTTTGATTCGTACTGGAATTTTTAATTTTCCGTAATTTCTTTTTCTTATTAATTTTTTTTAATTTTTTTTATAAAATTATTTTTTATTTAACTCTTTTGATATAAAATAACCATTTTGATATAAAAAAACTTTGGAATAAAAAAATTATTTTTTAATTTTTTTTCGATCCCTTAGATAAAAATGATGAACCGTGATTTCCCCTGGTTAGTTGAAGATGAAAATGACACTATTTTGTGTACTGATGATTCGGATTCAGAAATGTTTGAATTTAGTGATCGTTCTAGTGATGACGAGGCAGAATCCGATATTGAAATAAATACGCGTGAAGAATAAAACGAACCCATAATTTATGGAAAAAATAAAAAATACGTATGGAGAGCTCATCCACCTTCGAAGAGTGGACGAACAAGAAGATGGAATATTGTTACCAGCCAACCCGGGGTGAATTCTTTCGAAAAAACGCAAAATCCCCACAAGAATGCTGGCAGCTGTATTTACCGAATAAAATCCTCGCTGAAATTGTCGACCACACGAACAGTCGTTTAGACCAAATGAGGAGCAAATACAGCCGTGAGCGAGACGTATTGGCAACGACGTTTGATGAAATAAAGGCCTTATTTGGATTGTTATACATAGCAGGAGTTCTAAAATCTTCTCACGCGAATGTAGAAGATCTTTGGGATACTGATGGCACAGCTCCAGAATGTTTTAGGTTTACGATACGCTATAATCGATTTTATATCCTAACCAGAGCATTGCGATTTGATAATTAAGTCGATCAAGAGGAAAGGAAAAAAATCGACAAACTAGAACCGATAAGAGTGTTCGATTATTTTTCAAATCGATATGAAAATATTTATAAAATTGGCATGTTTGCCACGGTGGACGAACTTCTGGAAAGTTTTCGCTGACGTAGTTAAAGGCAATATATTCCAAACAAACCAGCGAAATATGGAATTAAAATATTCGCACTGGTGGATTCCCATGTATACTATACTGCAAAAATGGAAGTTTAAGTTGGAAAACAACCAGAAGGTCCATATAAAAAGGATAATAAATCCGATTCAATAGTGAAAAGATTGATTGAGCCAATATTACATACAGGGAGAAATATTACAATGAACAACTGGTTCACTTCCATACCTCTAGCAGACGATCTGGCCAAAAATAATAAAACATCAATAGTCGGAACATTGAGAAAAAAACAAGCCACAAATTCCTCCAATATTATTAAAATCCAACAATAAAAAACCTAAAACAAGCTTATTTGCGTTCACTAAAAATTGTGAAATTGTATCATACGTCCCAAAAAAAACATATTTCTTCATTCTACAAGCAAACTTTAATAACATAACATGCATTATCAACGTAGACATAAATATTTTACAATATCATCAAATAAACAAACATTTGAAAGTGATTTTAGACTGTTATTTATTGTAAAAAAAAATTAATTAATTACAAACAGAAACGCGATAAATTTTAACAATATTTAATAAAAATAATGTAGATCAAATGTTTAATATTCACATATAAATTATTATGATTTTACTTTATAACATTGAACGACAAATTTTACTGAATATCGTTAACCGGAATAACAATCAATAAATTTTATTAGTGTTATTTCATATGACATCATATTATTTGTTACTAGGACAATTTTGAGTTATCAAAGATTTTTAAAAATCCATATTTTTAATATGATAACGATAAACTTTTGTTAGAAAGTGTCGAATATTAAAATCAAGCCTACCAAAATCTATGAATTTAATTTGTAAATTAATCAAGATGGATAGCAATTTTATAAAACAACTATTTATACAAGAAATTCAATGTATTTTGCTGCAATATCAAATAAAATGGAAAACCAATCCTTTCAAATTTCAATCCTTCTATTCTTTATTTTTATTGAATATTTCTACTATATAAGAATTCGCAGATTCAATAATAACTAAACGATTAAAATGCAAAACAATGTCAGTTTATCATTTGTATAATATTCAATTTATATACCGTTTCAGAATAATATTATTACCGATAATTTAAACAAGAAAGATCATTTTCAAAGTAACTGTGATTTATTTGGAAATGTATTAGGTAAGAGATTATATATCCTATCATGAGTATTTAATTGAAACATCCATCATTCAGATACAATGAACCAGGATGATCAAGCTTGGTTCGACGAGATTTTTAAAGGTAATTATTAAATATTTTAATTAACTTTATTTAATTTATTTAAATTTAGATCAATCTGATAGCTTTTTGCCCGACAATGAACGTAAGCAATTTATTAAGTATACCATTTAAATTATATGTTCTAATTTCTTTAGTATTCGATGAAATCATTAAAGATTTACCTGGTAATATTTAAAAATTCACTGACTTTATTCATTGTTATTTTAGAGTTCAATCCATTAATCGATCAACCTCTTCCTCAAGATCCATTGACTCCATCAATGTCTAATAACTTTATTTATAATCCTTACAATCAGAATTATAATCAATATGAATCGACATTTGGAATAAACAATAATACTTCATTGCAAAATGATTATAATAATAATAATAACCAATTTATTTCGAATCAAAATTTATTGAACATAAACAACAATCATCAATTATTCAACAGTCACAATAACAATGACCTACAATTTATGCCCCAACCTTTCGGAATCCCATCCGGATATATAAGTCTACCTAACAGTAACTATCCAAATTATTCCAACGCCCATTTATATACACCACTGGCAAATAATATGTCTGGTTATATGACTGAAAATTATGTATATGAATCTGCTCCTAATGATTTTGTAAATATTCAAAATCAAATTCATACGAAGAAAAAACCAAAACTAATTCATAGACTAATCAAACCGAAAGAATTAGACAATTCGATTTTATCTACTGACAAAAAAAGAAGTTTTGATAATTGCCATTTTGATGGAAATGAAAATAATAATGATAATAATTATAAATTACCAAAACTGAATTATGATAGTGGATATATGTCCTCGGGATTCATGACTGCAGATTCTTACATAACTAAGGAATTGATAAATCATCAAAAATTACAACCTTCCAATCTCAAGTTACAAAATAATAGATATAATGAAAAAGTTTCTGACTCTTCCTCTAATGACATCAGGAAATGTTCAAAACCTTCAAGATCAGTAAAAGATATCAGTTTGAGACCCATTCCGAAAAAATCGAAATTTTATTTTGAGTTAACAAGAAAACAAATAGAAATTATTGAGAACGTTCGTGACAACATTTCATGTCGGATGGAAATGTGGCAATTCTTCTTATTTGTTCTAAAAGATAAATGTGCAAGACAACATGACATGGGAGTCGCGTGGATAGACGAACAAGAAGGATCTTTCATCATCAAAAATACTAAAAAGATTGCCGCTTTATGGGGAATATTTCAAGGCAATGAAACTATGACTTACGAATCCATGTCAAGAAATTTGAGGTTTTCATTTGTTTACCTTTTCCATTTCAATCATATTTACTTTCTAGATATTATTACAACAATGGAATATTGAAGAAATATAAACTTAGGAAAAGTTATATATTTGACAAGAGTTGTTTGACAGAGAACAATAACTGATTCAAGTTTGGAGGAAAGGTGAAGCACAATGGGGAAATAAGCATATTCATTTTGAATATTAAGGTTTTATTAAGGTTTTAAAAAGGTTTTATTAAGGTTTTATAATAGATCCAATGAGGAATAATAACTTACTAATTAATTTAAATTAATCAATTAATCAACTTAATATTGTTGTTTATTTTTATTGACCCCGTTGTGCTTCATAATTTCCAATCAGACATGAAAAAGATATCGTTGAAATCTCAAGGGCTAGAGTTGAAAGGATCTAAGATAAGATTAATTCTATTAAATTTAATCATTCTCATTTATTATAGACAGGCAGGGTATCAAGCTATTCTAAGGCGAAGGAATCGTTATCAAATGTATTAAAAAGTATTATCAGAACGAATTGTTTCAATAAACTTTAATTTTTTAATTTAATTTAATTTTACTACTTTATGAGAATTTTGAACTAATTATGAAGGAAAATAATTTTTAAGATTTTATATCGTCTCACATCAAATGTGGATGAGGACCGCTATTTGATTTAGTTCTTTGGGTAAATTTCCCTAAATGTGAATGAATGCTATTACATATATTTTGAAAATTTGCGTCTTCAAACCTTTGTCAACTTATTTAGAGAATTCTCAATTCGATTTAATTTGAAAAGCTCTTTTCACATCGTTAGCTATATTATCAATTTACACTTTTAATTTAGTAAATTTTTTATTTGTCAAAAGAAAAATTCATGCGATTATTTCATTTATTTTTAAACATAAAAAAAATTATTTTTTAAAAATTATTTTATTAAAAGCATGAAAATTAATTTGCAAACAACCTAAAAATTATTATTACTAAAATTCAATATGACACTAAAAAACTAGCTTAAAATAAATTGAATAAGAAAAATTGCGCATTTGTATATTATTAAAAACATACATGTGTGCTGAAAACTCATTAGCAGTTACATCTTCTAATTTATTATGCCCCTGTTTGATTGGAATAAAATCTTCTATAATATAAAAAAATCAATAAACGTATTCAATGTGTTGCTTTTGACAAAAACCACTTATAATTTAAAAATAATAAAAAAACAATTATATTCACCCGTGAGCTAAAAATTAATTAGTAGTTGCACTTTCTAATTTATTATAGAATTCAAGAAAGGGTAGAAAAATTAATGAAACATATTTTAGAGATAGGCTTTTAGCCTTAAAAAATTGTGGAGCATAATAATAGTCATCATGACGTCACAAAAAACTTATGAGGCATGATGGCGTAGAGAAAAAATTAAAATTAACTCTGCCGTCACAAAATTATTATGGCGTGCTAAAATATTTCTAAAAATAATAATTTCTAATGATGAGATAAATTTTGCATAAAACTTAGTTTTAAAAATCTGTATTATAAATAAAGATTATAGGTATAAATCAGGGGTGGGGAACCTTTTTATTTCCATAGGCCACATTGAAATTTGTCGCCTCCAAATGGGGACGCAGTGAAAAGTATTTTAACATTAATTAATTTCATTTTAAATCTTTTGTTTATATACAGTCAGTAATTAAAACAATGTTTATAATCAGTCTCCTGATTTGAATAATGCAGCTGTACGAAATATTCTGGAATATGTTTATTATTTCTGAACCGAAAAATTGATGCAAATAAGTCATCATTTCACAAATGAGTGCTCAATAATCTTATTTATTCGTCTACATACGTTTTGTATTTATGGGTGTGAATGATTGAATTTTATATTTCGTTCTTTGTACTCGGTGGGATGCTTGTACAGTACGATATATACAGTTCAGTAGTTACAAGTATTTTTATTTGTAAATCATCAAAATTCATGGTTTTTATACAAATTAAGATTTATTTCGATAAGGCTGCTGAGGCCAAAATCGACATGAAACGTCTTTATAATTTCTTCAAAATCTATTTGAATTAAACGATATTTTGGATAATACCTATACTATATACCTATATTTTATCTATCATTTAATTATTTATCTTTTATTTAACTTTTTTCTAATTATCATCTTATTTATTTTTTATCTACCTTTATCAATCTTTTATCCATTTATTTATTTTTATCTATTTTACTTCTTTTCATCTGCCTATATTCGGCTATTTCATGAAGAGTATTGACGACTATGAAAAAAATGAGATATAGGTATAGGTATATAGTATAGGTATAAAGTATTTGCTCTCCCAATTGTTTATGATAATTCGAATGAAAATGCTTTATAATTACGGAATGATCATTATTTAGGCTGATTGCATCTTTGAATACTAAGTATGTTCTATAATGCCGGTTTTTTTGTTTTCTCTATAATAGCTTGCTTCTTGTTGTTGTTATGGTCGGTTATGGTTGTATGATTTGTATCGATATTACTTATTATTAACATTTTAATTTACTTTTATTTATGCAGCTTTTCTGATTCATTCTTTTGATTTCATTATGATTTTCAAATTCTTACTTTTTTCAATTTCTTTAATGAGTACTATAAAGTAATTGGCCTGTAATATCATAAGTTGTGTCTATTGCACTTTAGAAGATAAACTTTGAAATGGTAATGCAACTTGTTATAAAAGAGGAGGAGTTATAAGTCATTATTAACTCGGATTTCGAATAGTATATATAAATCACTGATTTCTTTTCAATTGCTATTGGATTTAGTGAAAAGCTTGACTATGAATCGATATATGAAATTCCGGGAGGCCGCGTGCGGCCTAAAGGCCACAGGTTCCCCACCCCTGGTATAAATAATTGCATAATTGCCAAACTTTATTACTTTGATTAGCAATATTAGCGCTATCCTTATCATTATTATCCTTATTATTATTATTATTATTATTATTATTATTATTATTATTATTATTATTATTATTATTATTATTATTATTATTATTATTATTATTATCTTATAGTCGAAAATTTTTTCATTAAATACATTATTTGCAGCAAAAGGCTTAAATTATCATTTTATTGTTTTAAATAATAAATGCTGCTACCAAGAAATCATTATTTTATACTATTATTATTATTTTTTTTTGTCATTAGTATTGTTGGGTATCAAGTGGGTATCCTGGGTTACTCTGAAAACAGCACGACAAGGTAAAATGTTTGCTTATCTGTAATCCACCAAAATGGAGAAATCCATCATGACAGCCAAAAGTTAATTGAAGTTAAGTAAAAATATAAAAATTTAGAAATTAAATTACCACAAAACTAGAATAAAATAACGTAAGAATTAAAAGAAATAGGAATTATATAATAAAATTATTGTAGTCAAACCAATTAAGTCAATAAAGTACCATCGAATATTCTAGAAATGAATATATCCATCATGGCGGCGAAATTAATTAAAATTAAATTAAAAATAAAAATCATAAAATAAAATAAAGTATAAAAAATCT
The DNA here is from genome assembly GCA_959609185.1 of Schmidtea polychroa. Lineage (NCBI taxonomy): Eukaryota > Metazoa > Platyhelminthes > Tricladida > Dugesiidae > Schmidtea > Schmidtea polychroa. The sequence continues at coordinate 30,391 of CAUHTR010000381.1, read as the reverse complement.
CCATCAAAATTTAGAAAAATTATAATCAAAAATTAATCAGAATTAAAATACCTCAAATTTGTCTTACTAAATCAGTGCACTCACACATACTCGCACACCAAAATGAGACTATAAATACTGACACATTTCAGTCACAATTTAATGCTGAAATTTTGGGTAGAGCAAATTTATCTGAATTTGTGCTAGCTTGAAGAAACAAGGATTTGCATTAGTATTATGTATATGTAACTCCGAATGTTTAATAATATGCGATTAAAGTCTTGAATCGAATTTTTATTTTATTTTTTTATCTTCAAAAAACGAATTCACTTTCATACAATAAAATCACTAAACCTTTTTCGGCTCAGTCACCATTATAAACTACGAGGTAGTAAATCATGAATGATATTGACCTACGAGAAGTGATTAGTTGCTACTACGCCGTTCAACGGTAATCTCCTTGTGACTTGTAAGAGCGATGACTAAATTGAATAACGGCAGCGTACTTAACGACCTAATGTCGACATTTTGTACGCCTCTGCATGTCCGTGCAGTGCTGGCGACAGGTAAGTCAGGATATCACGGAATGCTACGAGTAAAATAAAATTAATAGGAAGATCAAGAGCTGTATTAAGTTTCTTAATTTGTTCGTAGTTCAAAGGTCTTATTATATAATAGTAAGAATTCGTCACACTAGAGTTATATATAACTGAATATAACTGTCATACAATATCACCAAGAGACCTACAAACTAATCCGGAAAATATTAAGAAAGTTGAAGTCTATCTAATCCCAAAGAATGCTGACCAAGTGAGACAATTTCTTGGTTTGGTCAGTTATTACAAAAAAAATATAAAGGACTTCAGATATTGCTCAGTCATTAAGTTCATTATTGAAGACAAGTTTACATGGAGCAAATATCAGCAAAATGCTTTTGGTGAATTAAAGAAAAAACTAATAACAGCACCTATATAACGATGCACAGATTTCACGAAACCTTCCATATTAATGACTGAGGCAGTATTAGGCGAAAATGGAACGCGAAAAAGACCACGTGATAGCATACGCGAGTAGATCTTTGCAACCACACGAAAAAAAACTATTCAGCAATTGAAAAGGAAACTTTAGTATTAGTTTTTGGGGTCTTTACATTTAGGCAATAATTATTGGGTAGAAAATTTATTGTGTATACGGAATATAATCCTTTTCAATGGTTAATGAATCAGAGGAGGGATGGGTGGTAATATTAAAGAATCCAGAGTCCAAATGCAATATTAGGAAGTTTTTTGGAATTTATTTAAAAAATGAAAGAAATAATGAAATATTAATTAAAGTGCAATCTGGGTATATTACAGAGGCGGACAAAGGTTTAGCAGCACTGTTTGTGATGCAATATTCTTTAAATATAGAATCTGGAAAATCCAATTTCAGCTATATTTAAGCCTGATTTCTCTTGGTTGTCTTTTTAATTTAAAGTTTGCTGTTGCTGCTCATGGGTCGAAAACAAGAACTTTTACAAATTTTAGGGTCTCAAATAGTGATCTTGCAGAAGAAAAAATATTCTACAAAGCAAATAGCATTGAGGTTAGAAGTACACTCATCGTATAGTTTATTGTACAATTTCCAGATTTAATCATCTGGAGAGCTATTCGTTAAAATATAGATGTGGAAGGCCTCCTATTACTACTGAACGTGATGATGCTATTATTTGCAGGTGTGTCATCAAGAATCCATTGATATCTACTCATCATATTCTTGGTGAATTACATGGTAATTGCAATCGTAACAATCGTACTATTCAAAGACGATTTACACAGAAATTCAAGCTTGCTTCTTGTCATCCAGCAGCAAAACCATGTCTTTTTAAAAAGAACATTGCAGATTGGTTGGTTTTTTCTAATCGCAACTAAGGCGGACATCTGTTAACTGTCATAAAGTTCATGTTTGCTGATGAGGTCAGTGTACAGCAGTTCCATTGCAATAATCCATGTGTTCGTCGACCCATTAATCAACGTTATCATTTACCCGATTGACTATGAATACTATCAAATATTCACAGTCGAGAAACGTGGATGATTATGATAATGACCAGGCTTCAAAGGATGATTAAACAGTGATGATATTGTCTGCTATTTGCAGTACTAGGAACAGGCACAACAATTAACTCCACTGTGTATGTTGATATACTGTCACATCATCTCCTACCATACATGGCAGATCAAAATTGTGCCCATCTGCTTCATGACAGAGCCCCATGTTACTCAGCAAAGGTTGTGCAAAAGTAACTCATGGAACACAATATTCCTGTGGTGGATAGCTAACCTGGATCATCACCAGATCTGAACCCAATTGAAGAAAAGTTTTAGCTAAGCCATCATGTGTCTCATTTAAAACAGATACAGATTTGATCGACAGAAATGACTCCTGCTTATTGCTGTAGCCTATTGTTTTCTATGCCAAAAATGATTTGTTGGGATATCATTTTATTTCATTTTCTTGCCTTTTTTATTTTAACGAATGTTCTAATTAATTATTTATTATTCCCATTTTTTTTATTATTTTCTTCATTTGCATTTGCACTTATTAATTAAAAACGACCTTGTCGCGTTCCATTGTTCGATTTCATTGATTTGTTGCTATATCTTTTTCTTTTTCCAATTTCTTCACTTCATTCCTTTTTTCCCGAATGACATCATTTAATGTAGTCATTTTCCCCCGACCCATTTTTATTCATTTTGGAAAATTATTCAATATTTTTGTTATTCAGGTATTTTAAGCACATGCTAAATACTGCTAACTGGTTTAATATGTTTATTAATTTTTAAATTGATTGTTAACTGTTTTTTTAATAAATTTCTATATTAGTATAGGTGCTGATAATCAATTGTCCGCCACTGTAGGATAAGATATCCAATTTAAAAAAATTCTGATTAATGTTCACGCGGAAAATTTTTAAAAAGATAGTTTAAAATTGTAACTCTTGAATATTGGAGATACCGAAAAAATAATCATGCCTTTATAATATTAATGAAATTTAAATAAATACTATTATAAAAAGATTTTAGTCTGAATCATTACTTTTATGGTAAAAGCCCGATATAGCGTCGGTAATTATTTACATCAAAATATACCACAAAAGATAGCTACTTCATATGGATTTAATTTTTATTAAATTAAATTTTAAATGTAAAATGGCCGGAAGACCACGAGCATCCACAATAATAGTGCCTCGTAATGAAATAATGAGTAAAAACGATATGTTAAATGAGGTGTGGCGATTGTCGACGCTTTCACCACACTTACAACAACCTGATTCGGCATTACAGTGGTGTGCCCGCCGAAGCTTGGTTCGCAACTCTGTGCCATGCGGAATTTGCAATCAACCGTGCACATTGAATCGGTACCAGCAGGGAAATGACGGTAGGAGATGGGCATGCGACCGTTGTGGTCACCGTGTATCGGTGCGAAACAAATCCTTCTTTGCACGCAGTCAATTATCATTACAACAAATTGTTGTCCTCGTTTATTGCTGGTCGTATGATATGCCGCAGATGCAGATGCAGCACGAGGCTGATGTTGCCAAAAACCTAGTAATTGATTGGTGCAACTACATGCGCGAAGAGTGTGCAACATGGCTGGAACGCAGTGCGCCCGAAATTGGTGGAATAGACGTCAATGGACAATCTATAATTGTGGAAATAGATGAAACAAAATATTTTCACAGGAAATATCACCGTGGCCAGTGGCGTGATGGCCACTGGGTTTTCGGAGGAATTGAACGAGAAAGTGGCCGGTGCTTCCTGTTGGAAGTGCAAGACAGGCGGGCAGGGACGTTGCAAGCCTGTATAGAAGCTCACATTTTGCCAGGGACACATATAATGTCTGATGGGTGGGCTGCATTTGCAAATATAGATCAAATCAGACATGGAATATATGAGCATTCCGTTGTTATGCACCAACGTAACTTCGTCGATCCTAATGACTCCGAAGTGCATACTCAGAACATCGAGAACATGTGGATGAGGGCAAAGAGGAAGTTGAAAAGACAATTTGGAACAAGTCGCGCGTTGTTTCCGTCATATCTGCAAGAATTTGCGTATCGTAACCAATTTCGACGCACAGACTTGTTTCCAAACTTCTTAATTACGCTTATGGATAACTATCCGTGAATTACTTTTCGTGATGTTGTTTACTTGAAATACAATTGCGCTGTTTGAGTGTATTTTGATGTGAATAAAGCTTGTTTGGGTGTACTGTCACTTTTTTGTGGTATATTTTGATGTAAATAATTACCGACGCTATATCGGGCTTTTACCACTTTTATTTTCATTGCTACTAGCATTTATTTAATTGGCCTTTTTGTCTGTGGATCAAATAGAACTGTTGAAAATATTTTTGTCATTTTAATTCATTAAAAATTTTAAATGTTAAAATAATTTTGTTGCATGAATTTCATTTTTGTATTTAAAAATATATAAAGAATACATTTTAAACATAAAATTTTGAGAAAATTATCAGATGGTTAATAAAATTTGTTAATGAGTAATTTAAAAGCTGTAAAATTCCAAATTTTTCCGTTCGGTTTATTAGAATTTCTATAATTTCATTTAATAGAATATCTTATTACCACCAATAATAAATTTGTTGTCTATAAGCAGAATTTGTCATTTATTGGTTTGATTTAGCTATTCTTGAAATTACACGATGAATCATATTTATTATTTTCATTAAAACTATCCTACAGTTGTTTTATTTCATAGCTTTTAAATCTTTCAGCATTGAATAAATATAATATTATCACTTCTTATTTAAATAAAAATAAACAATTTTATAACTTATGCAATATATTACAAATACACATGTCAAAATTATAATTTAAAATATGATAATAAACTTACCATACCAACGAAAACAAAATTTGATAAAATTTATTAAATAAATTATAACTAAAATTTCATACAAATACTAACTTTAAGGATCAAGATGCTCCCTATTAATTTAAATTTTTAAATAAAATTGTAATATGATACGGTTAAACAATGAATATTTGAAATGAAATGTTTCATTTAAATTTATAAATAAATAGTAAAAATTAAGTTAACTTATATTTGTTAGTTTTAAATAATATTTTCAGAATAAACATGATTGAATTTCCATTACAAATTGAAAATATTTTACAAAAATTCTGATAATTGTTCTGATAATTATATTGATTTTTATTGATTTGTCTATTGTCCTATTTTCTTCGCTAACACTACTAACGCGTTTCTGTATTATAGTAATCAATACAGTTCAGTTTTAAATACCATAAGCTGAACCTAAACACATTTTAACCAAACCCCTCTATCACGAATGATGTTGGTGCTGTGCAGGTTAAGTGAAATCCTTAAATAAATTTGAGAACCAACTGGACCTGCTAAGTTGCTCATTTCTTGGATAGAAGTACCAATCGAAGATTCATTGACAAAGTTCATTTAAAGGATCTTTACAAGGCTCTTGCTTTCTAATCTTAATATCCAAATATTTTGCAAACTGAATAAAGCCAAAGTTTTCTCGGTGCGCTTACTACTTAATTGATGTGATTACTGCCTAATAATTAAAATCGTTAAGGGAAATTCAAATAGATAAAGTTACATAATGTAGCTATAAACTACATAGCATTCAATACAACATAAATTTTGGATGATGAGGGTAGGCCCATCACCACATTCACCCTCAATGAATACTATAAGACGAGGCCCTGAAAATATAGGGTTAATATATGTGCCGAAGAAAGGCAATAAGTGAATCATTGGAAAACAATACAATCCAGGTAATATTCGTCCAGAAACAACCAATTACCCCTCATGCTATCAAGTCTAGCAACATTGACTATTTAATATATGTGACGGTTTCATATTTTATGTGTTTCATGACTATTTCTATATTTATTTCTATGACAACTGACTCCTTTATGTTATAAATTTCTTTATTCTGTGTATATTGTATTGGTTAACTTTTATTGTATATATTTAGCTAATAATTGATCATCCTTTGTGATATATCTCATCTAGCAAATTTTATTAAAAAATTATATTTTATGACATACTTAACATTTAAATAAAAAGGGACTAAATGAATAAAACATTGATATTAACTAATTATAATATTATTCTAAAATTTAAATAAACCATTAGTATAAAAAATCATTACTATTAAAAGTGCAGAACATATCTTTAATATATAATAGTATATAAGATATTAATATTATATTAAAATATAACACGCAATAAGATATTAATTTTATAACATGTGTTCGATGATGAGGGTAGGCCCATCACCACATTTACCCTCAATAAGTATTACAGAACAGAGCCTAAGAGTTACAGAGTTAACATATGCGCCTTTTTGTGTAATAAACTCAATATTTTTTTTGAATTTGGTAAAGTTACGTTCGATATTTTTAAAGCTATATTGCTGGTAAATTTTGTTAGTAAATATATATTTGGTAATCAGTACTTATTTGTATTTTATATAAGAACCAGTTAGGTTGAGACCTCAACAAATGTAAAGGAATTTTATGAATTCTACTGTCATCGAATTGACACCACCAATTTTTGTTCCAAAATTAAAAATTCTAAAAAAACAGTAATTGAATGCGTAACATCTGGGATGATCATTCACAAACTTTTAATGGTAAAATAAAATATTTTACATTTTCGATTACAAACAAAAAAGTATAATTAAAGTAAATAAATAAACTAAGAATTAATGGGATATAGTTTTAGTAACGTAGCTCACCTGACCACTTATTCTTCACACTATTATACATTTCCAATGTAGTTGTCAAAGGCAGTAACTATGGACATAACAATGGGAAGACAGTAAGATTATGTGGTGTCTGTAGGTCAAGGTTAAATTGAGGTCATAGAAACGAAATAAATTTTCAACCTGCAATTTTTTTAATTTCATTTTTAGATAAATGATATCATTTGGGGCCGTCCAAAAAGTATGTCACGTTCTAGGGGGTGTAAGAAAATGTGATGGTTTGTGACAGGGGAAGAAAGAGGTTCAGGCCATGTGTGGTGTCACATATTTATTTTTTTAATTTTATTTCATGTTTCTTTTAGTTAGTAAAATTTATGAAATATATTTAGAATAAATTTTAATTAGGTGTTAATTAAAAAATATTTCTTCGAAAGTGTGACGTACTTTAGGGCAGAAGGTCCGAGATTTGTAGCAGTTTGTGACATGGGAAGGGAGGGGGTTCGAAATGGTCAAAAATAGCGTAACGTACTTTATGGACAGCCCCTTTTTAAAAGCAGTCGTTTACTATTTACACTTCATGAATTTCTCTATATGATGACGCAAAGTGTAATTACAATTTGAGAACGTTAAATTGAGACCAGGTTTTGAATTTTTGAATTTATTATTTATTACTGCTATATATGCAGTGGCGTAACTAATGGGGGGGGCAGTTGGGACATTTGTCCCCGGGCGCCAAAATTAGGGGGCGCAAAATTAGGGAAGCCAATTTGGAACAAAAATTAAGTAATAAATTATTCTTAAGATCTAAGAGATTAATATATTTTTTATTACTTCATTAGTTTCTTAGAATAGATGTGCGTGCATTCAGTTATTTGCAATATTTACTTATACGTGTATATTTAGTTAAACGTGTAGTGTATAAATAAAAACACAAAAACTTTATTATTTTAAATTTTAGTACGTTTACGTTATAGTTAATCCATTTTTGGTCATAATACTAAAAAAAGGTAAGTGTTATAATATATATACTTTATTTATTCTCTACGTAAATAATACAAGACAAGTAGTTACTAAATTTGTAATTTTAAAAATTACATTGATTAACCGTGTTTTTTGATTTAAAAAATTTCGAAAAAAGTATCATCATGTCTGGAAGAAAACTAAGCGGCGCTGAAAAAGACAACGAGAACAAGAGGCAAATAAATCAAAACTTTCAATGATAACATTCTTAAACAAGAGCGAACAGCGGCATACAAAAACTGAAGAAAATGCAGAAAAGAAAACCAATGAAACTGATGATGAAACAGAAGAATATATATAAGGGGGCGCTAATTTCTCAGTTGCCCCCAGGCGCAAGAACCTCACGGTACGCCACTGTATATATGATTAAATTAAAATTATAATTTGAATATTTATTTTGTAATTCTTTAAAGTATGAAATATAACTATAATAATCAATAATAATCAACTATAATTATATATTTTAATCATATAATTACAATATATAATTGTGTAATAATTGATTTTTTAATATGTAATATTTATTATAACGATTTGTCAATAATTTAATCATTTAACGATTTTCAACAAGTTAACTTTAGAACTTGTTTTACTAAATCTACAATATATTTATAAATTTAATTTAAACATAGTTATAAAAGTTGAGGTAATCACGTACTACTTTATTAATTTGCGTAGTTATTTTCTTCTCTAGATAATAATTCAATATGACCAAACCAAGAGTTGGAATCAATGGCTTCGGAAGAATTGGACGATTGGTGTTGAGAGCTGCATTGGAGAAAGGCACAGTTGATGTTGTTGCTCTAAACGATCCATTTATTGAACTTGACTATATGGTCTATATGTTCAAATATGATTCAACTCATGGCAAATTTCATGGACATGTTGAAACCAAGGACGGAAAATTAGTAGTAGATGGTCATGCTATTTCGGTTTATAATAAAAAGAATCCGGAGGAGATTCCATGGGATCACGATCAATGCTACTATGTCGTTGAATCAACTGGTGTGTTTACAACTATTGAAAAAGCATCAATGCATACCAAAAACAACCGAGCAAAGAAAGTCATTATTTCAGCTCCATCTGCTGATGCACCAATGTATGTAATGGGTGTTAATCATGAAAAATACGATCCAAAAATTTCAATTGTATCTAACGCTAGTTGCACAACAAACTGTCTAGCTCCATTGGCGAAAGTTATTGTTGACAATTTCGGTATTGTAGAAGGATTGATGACAACCATTCATGCTTATACTGCAACCCAAAAGACCGTGGATGGTCCATCATCAAAATTGTGGAGAGATGGCCGAGGAGCAGCGCAAAATATCATTCCGGCTTCAACAGGTGCAGCAAAAGCAGTAGGAAAGGTTATCCCGGAATTAAATGGAAAAATCACTGGAATGGCTTTTCGAGTTCCAGTGCCTGATGTTTCAGTTGTTGACTTGACATGCAAGTTAAGTAAACCAGCAAAGTATGATGAAATCAAAGCCGCTATTAAGCATGCTTCTGAAACCTCAATGAAAGGAATTTTAGCCTATACTGAAGAAGAAGTTGTAAGTCAAGACTTTAAGGGTGACCACCACTCATCCATTTTTGACGCAAAAGCTGGTATTCAATTGACTGATACGTTTGTAAAATTAGTTGCATGGTAAATTTGAAATTTTATGGATTTTAATTTTTCATAAAATAATTTTTAGGTACGACAATGAATATGGTTACAGCTGCCGTGTAATTGATCTGATTCAGCATATGTCAACCAAGGATCATTAAACACTTCTAAGGCTTTAGTTTGGGATAGTTTAGATATTTTTGGACCTGACTATAATGTTATAAATTTAATGTGGTTTAGTTAAATAAATTTCTTTGTCCTATGAATTATTTCTTTGAATTAAATATAATACAAATAAATATAGTAATAAACATAATTGATTAGTCTGGGTGCTGGCTAATTTTTAATGTCATCTACATATTTTCCTGTTTTTAAATTGGCTTTGCATCAATCAATATATATTTGGGTGCATTTATTTGCACTTAAATAGATAATTAACAATTTGATTTTTAAATCAGTTCAATTGGGGTTTAAATTATTTTATGTTAAATAGTCTAATCATAAACCTTTAAAGTGCCAGCTTGTACACCAACCGGCAATTGATAATCATTTAATGGACATTGATTAGGCTTTTTATATATAAATATTAAATTTGGTATCAATTACACATTTTTACTGTTTGCAAAATTACTTTTGTATTAACCAATCAAAATTCAGGTACATTAAATTGCATTTAATCAATACAAATTGGATTTTGATTTTATTTAAAATCTTTATTGCTTTGTTCTTCATATTAAATTTCTATCAATCAATAAATATTTAGATGCGTTAGGTTGCAGTTAAATAAATAAAGGGATAACAGTAAAAGCCCGATTAGCCCGGACCAAAAGAAATAAAAAATAATCCGGACAAGCCGAGGGTAACAAAAATAAATAAATCTCATTCAATTGATAATTTTTGAAGAAAATGTCAAAGCCTTCTCTTTTAGAATCAAACCACTAATTAGTATACCAGATGTTCTTTTCTACATGAATTGCATACATAATGCACCATCTAGCTGGGAATATTTTGCTTGTTTTTTGTGTGTCTGTTAATGAGGAGGATTTTTTATTCATTCATTTTTATAAAATTTTCCGATTATTTTTTGTTCTTTCTTTAAACATAACCTAGTAGATTCACCGACTCCATATTATACTTAATGACTCTTTATCATATCCCGTGTTAATTTATCTTCTATTACAATGGTTCTTTCACTTTTTATTTTGTTGCCGTTTAGAGAAGTGTTGTTTACATGTTCCATGGTTGCTGACAGACTTGTCAACAGCTCTCTTCTAAACGCCTTCATCGTTTTTTACTTCCTACAATTCGTGTACCCATGTTGGTAATGTGCCCAGTGGCTAAAAATCAATAAACAGATGAGTTCTATTACTAGAACTACTTGTTCTAGGACAAAATGGTACGGACAAAATGGTACGGGCAAAATGGTACTAGGATTAAATGGTATAGATTAACTTTGTTTAAATAGAATAAAAAGTTTAATTTTTTTAAAAATGCATTTAATTAATTATTGACTTAACGCATAAGTAAATTATTTTTATTTAGTATAAATGTCTGGCTCTTTCCGTCTTTCGTTTATTAATAATAAAAACAATCGAAAAATCTAGACAATATATAAATTATAATGAATAAATAAATAAAAAAAACTAGTGTCAAACCTTTAAGACTAAAGACCTACTCAGTTATAATGTTTCGTTTATGCTTAAACAGTAAACACTTATGCAATACAGTGTCTGTCAGATAACATTATATTGAGCACGCGCGCAATATCTCCCAAATAAGTAACCGGATCTACCATGGTGTGTAGTGCTTCATTGATGCGGACGTATTTTGTTTGTACCATTTTGTCCGTACCACTGAACTACTCCTTATTGCATTTTCACTTTCGGATTCTGGGTGCCAATAGAAGGGTCTTACATCACTTTATCATTTTATATTCAATTTTGGTATTATTGCTATTTCTTGTTAATATAGTTATGGTCCTCATTATTTGATACTAATCAATCTGTCGGTGCTTACGGAAACGCAAGTTCGAAGAGGCGGTAGGAAAGAAATATTAGTGAGAGTAGAGTCCTAAGGTCGTGATGAGTACGATTTTCCGAAAGCTGCTACATAGGCTATTTCAAAACGGCTAAGCATCCATTATCGCAAACCATGTTGGAATTATGATAAATCGGTGAAAGCTACAGAGCAGGTGAGTCCTTGTGTTAGAAAGGCCTTCTCTACAGGTCTGCGAATGCCGATAGAAAGTCTTATGTCGATGGTTTTACAAAGCTTGGTCCTTTCAATTCCGAATGAGGCCGATTTCTGGAAATATAGTGTGAGATTGGTGAGATTAATGTTAAAATCGGCGATGAATTAATTACTCATCTTACAAAATAGGTTGACAGATGAAAATAAGTAAATAAGACAAATATATCGCAACGGTGAATACACTCAGTATAATAACAATGTTCAGATAGCTAAAGGGATCATTCTAAGAATATTTCGACTTCAGCCCGAGCTAGGAGTTCGTCGGGATTGAACTCATCATCTGAATTACGCGTTCATGACAAGCCCGCGCAGTAGGTCAGGAGATCGACCTCCAGTGGACAATGGTAGTAACCGAGAGAGTGGTTTCGGTGGCTTGCTTTGCACGCTTACGTTTGGTCCTTTAACCATGCGAAATTTTTTTTGAGGTTCTATTGGAACTCCAGGCCTGATAAATTGTGGCACTATTATGATGGGATTACTGCTTGATCCAGTGATCGGGGACTATTGGTGGTGTCGAGCTTGAAACCGGTAGAGTACACCCTACATAAGTTGAGTTAGTTGTGACAGCTGTGCCCTCCACCAGATGATAGTGTTGGGCGCTTAGGGGTGTGTCAAAATAGATCGGGGAAACAGATTGGTTGGCTCTACGAAAGACTCCTTCCTAAACGCCCAATTATGATTTTAGCAGTTCATCTCCCACATGTGTACCCATGAAATTATTCATGTTGGTGATGTACACACGGGTCGGAAATCGTGAGTAGGTGAGTCCTACCTTAGGACTATTGCTCAAGATATTCTCGGTTCGGGTTCCAGAAAGCCGATAGAAGGTCTTACATCTTTCTCGACGTCGGGTGTCGGTGACAAAGATTCTTCCGGGCCATGATGGTGACAGATCGACTTAGACGATGCGATCGTTTCTTCAACTCGATGATGTAAAGGGAAAATATTACCCTTATCGATAATTGGCAGTTCCTTGATCCGGCTTTTCAATTCCGCGTTGGAATAAACGCGGTGAAGGGCCTCCAATTGGACCTTGATAGTCAGGCGTTGGCACCTGCTCTCCTCGAGCAAACTGTCGCGGCAGTGATCCAACCGCAAGATTTTCTTGTTTGCTTCTTTCATGCGTGGCGGGGAGAACCACGTGCCTTCTAACGCGTCGATGCGTATCTTTAGAGCCCCGATAGCGTCACTTTGTTGTCTGATAACAACAATCTTATAACAACCAAGGTTTTTGGCCGGTTTTCGGAAGGTTGGGTTAGGACATAAGCTAAAAAGAAATAGAATTATAAGATGATTGAATGAGAGATAGATGAAAAAACGAAGATGATCTAATGTTAGGGAGAACAACAAAAACCCCTTACTGTCTGCAGAATGCTGACCAAACGTAGAGTCGAATAACTAACAGTTTCGTAATAACACTTAAATAAACACCGTAAAATTGGTCTCTATTGTTTATCAAGAGAAATTCGCATTGTCGATTCTCGAATGGATGAATTAAGCAATATAAACAATATTATCTTCGTGCGGGTCGGTTACAATATGAATGTGTTACTCATTGTAACTTACTCAAATGCAATGAATATTCGATTCTGCAACTAGTTCGTTGTTCATATCACTTATATTTATGCGCCGGGAAACTAGCTCGAAAACTCTTAGCTACTACAATATCAACCACCAATCCAGTGACCGGCGCCATATGAACATTTAACTCATCACTCATAATTCCAAAATTTATTTCAATACAAGTTTTAAATAAAATAATAATAATAATTAAAAACAGTATTTCTTGAGACAATTACTAATTATTTAATATCGACAAAACATTTCAATCATTCATTATTCATAAAAACTGTATAATTTAATTGACATTATATTTAATAATTTATTATGAATCAGTTAAGACATCGATGTTTTTTTTATATTCACGAATTTTTGGCACTACTTTTTTTAAATGATCGATAAAATTTGAATTATCAATCAATAAAAATTAATTTGCATTAATTTCCACTTTAAATCGATAAAATATATATTATCAATCAATGAAAATTCATTTGCACTTAAATCAATAAAATTTGAAATATCAATCAATAAAAATCCATTTGCATTAATTTTCAATTAAATCGATAAAATTTGAAATATCAATAATATTGCACTATAAATCGATATAATATCAACCAATAAAAATTCATTTGCATTAATTTGCACTTAAATCGATAAAATTTGAATTATCAAAGAATAAAAATTCATTTGCATTAATTTTCAATTAAATCGATAAAATTTGAAATATCAATAATATTGCACTATAAATCGATATAATATCAACCAATAAAAATTCATTTGCATTAATTTGCACTTAAATCGATAAAATTTGAATTATCAAAGAATAAAAATTCATTTGCATCAATTTGCACCAAAAAACACGATCAAATATCTGAAAAATTAAAAATCGATTAATAATTTTATTTTTAAATCGCTTCAACTTGAATTTAATCAATAATTTATCCGAGATTTCATACAAAAAACAAAATCGTTGACCAAAAAATAAACAATGATAAAAACAAAAATTAAAAATTCAATTCACATAAAAGCTGAAATGGCCAAACAACAGAGTTCAATATCAATATAATATTATTATAGAAAGCTAGCTGGAAAATCCAGCAAAGTTTTACAGAGAGAGAGAGAGAGAGAAAGAGAGAGATATATACATGAAGAATAAATGACAAACTATATCTAGATGCCGCCTTCCAGTCAATATTTGATCATAAATCCGCTGACTAGAGATCAAAATCAAATGCTCAGCTCTCGCGTTACCAGCGATGCAAATTACAGTAAAATGTAAATCACAAACAGACTGAAAAACACAACAGGATAAAGTTTTATAATCGAAGCTGTCGAATTGGGATTATTAAGAATCTGGCCGCGAGAATCGTAATCGACAACTCTTGGAATCCATATTTCACTCGGTATTTCTCCGGGTAAATCATTTGGCAATAAAACCGATTGAGTGGTAATTTCAATTGGAGCTAAGGTTGTCGTTTCATGTTCGACTTTAGAAATAAATTCATGGGGTTTTCTTTGAGTTACTTCCTCCTGTCCACTGCCTTCGGTAATGCTTGACTCGTCATCAGGACGACCACTTCTCGGAGATTTTATTGGATCAGTGATAATAATGGGGACAACACTAGTAGTTGTTTTTGTTGTGAATATTTTGGATGTTTCTGTTGATTTCTCTACCGTATCAAGTGATCCACTTCCCTGAAAATTAAGTTTTTATCATAATATGAATCTTTTCAACAGGAAACTTCCTATTTGAATTTTAGTTAAATTTGATGTAAATATTTACATATTAGAAAAAAGAATCAATATAATTCTTTAATTGAATATATAATATTGAATATTGTATTCTATAAATCAATTTTGAATTATTAAATATTTCAATATTATATTCAATGTAATTCTTTTTGTTAATTGATTAATAATAACGGCCAGCTGTATATGGCCATATCAAGAGTGAAGGATCCCTTAACATTCTCTATAATCACATATGATCAGAGCCGGATTTACTCTTGAGGGGGCCCAAAGCTAGAAATCTTATGGGGCCCGTTTATATTTTTTTTAAACAAAAAGGTTAATTTGTTTCCTGCTGTTATATATTTAAAATAATATTACATTTATTCATATATAAAGGATATAAACAGGAAGTACAATTCATAAATAAGAAAACATTAATTTAGAAACATTTTCTTTTAGATTTTTTTCTCTGCAAAACCTTCAACAGCAACTTTAGAAAGGTATTAAATTAGATATAATATGTAATATAATTAAATACTTCTTTACTTATATTACATAAATATAATAATCTGCAAATAATTAAAAGATGTAATAAGTTTTATAATAATAATACAAAATTTGGGGCCCTAGACTTCAGCCTAAGGATAAATTCAGGCCTGCATATGATCATTAAGAGACTAAAACTGTGTAATAATGGAATAATAAATATTCATCCTGTTATTATTCATTATTGCGAGAAGCGCACGCCTGTCAAATCCAAGCATGTCACTTTGAGCGGGAAAAGTTGAAAATATCACCTAGAAATGGAAGCCAAAACGACATGTGCAAATTTCACGTCGCCACGCTTCGGATATACATATATGTATTTTCTGTATTATAATATTTATTATAGGTTGCCGATATATACATTTGAGAAATAAAAATACTTTTTTTATTTATTTAATTTTTGGTTTTATTTAAATTTCAAATATGTCAGATATTAATGATATATGGCTTTATATTTATGATGCATGGATTTATATTTATGATGTATGGATTTATATTTATGATATATGGATTTATATTTATGATATATGGATTTATATTTATGATATATGGATTTATATTTATGATATATGGATTTATATTTATGTATGGATTTATATTTATGATATTTGGATTTATATTTATGATATATGGATTTATATTTATGATATATGGATTTATATTTATGATATTTGGATTTATATTTATGATATATGGATTTATATTTATGATATATGGATTTATATTTATGATATATGGATTTATATTTATGATGTATGGATTTATATTTATAATATATGGATATATATTTATGATATTTGGATTTATATTTATGATATATGGATTTATATTTATGATATATGGATTTATATTTATGATATATGGATTTATATTTATGATATATGGATTTATATTTATGATATATGGATTTATATTTATGATGTATGGATTTATATTTATAATATATGGATATATATTTATGATATTTGGATTTATATTTATGATATATGGATTTATATTTATGATGTATGGATTTATATTTATGATATATGGATTTATATTTATGATATATGGATTTATATTTATGATGTATGGATTTATATTTATGATATATGGATTTATATTTATAATATATGGATATATAAATATGATATTTGGATTTATATTTATGATATATGGATTTATATTTATGATATATGGATTTATATTTATGATGTATGGATTTATATTTATGATATATGGATTTATATTTATAATATATGGATATATAAATATGATATTTGGATTTATATTTATGATATATGGATTTATATTTATGATATATGGATTTATATTTATGATATATGGATTTATATTTATGATATATGGATTTATATTTATGATATATGGATTTATATTTATGATGTATGGATTTATATTCATAAAATATAATTGATAAGGACGAGAAAAATTAAAAATAATCAAAGTGGAGCATATTAACAATAAATATTTTAAATTACTAAATATAAAATAGTTTTCCCAAAAAAGGTGTTAACTGTCAAATTGGATTTAACTCGTAAATAAATCAAAACCACCCGACCACAAATTGAATAAATTTTGCCTGATTATTATGTTTCGCAATTTACACATTATATGACATACCTGTAACTCCAGCATAAATTTTTGCAATTTCAAGCAAAATGGTAGACTTAAGACAAAATTAATTAAAAAATAAAAAAGGTATCATGCAAATGTGCATTCAAAACACTAGATATATTAGTAAATTAATTTATTTAAACAAAATAAACAACAATCGATAACTATTTATAAGTTTTATGCAAAAGGTTAAAAATAAACAAAATATATAAAAATCTCACAAAAATTTACCTCAATTTGCGGTTTCCTTGGCTCGGCAGGTTTTTGTGTCTTTTCACTTTCATTTTCATTCTGATCAGTGGGCAGATCTTCATCATCGGGAATCGGGGGTGATTTGGTTGTTTTTCCGGGTTTAGGAGTGTTGACATTATTCACTGGAAACTGTGGAAAAGCCGGTCGGCTTTTAGGAATTTGATTGTCAGGCCGTTTTTATTGCTCCGCTGCCTTCAATTGTTTCATTTGGCTCTTTAATCGGTTCTATAGTTGGTAATTTCGGTTTACTTTTACTATTTGTATTTTCAATATCTACACCACCTTTCCCACTACCTTCAATTTGCTGACACACCAATATATAAACCCATTCACCATTTTAATTCAATCTTACCTCTGAAATTCGAGACGGTCTCAATCTTGGAATTTCCGTAATTTTTGGTTTTTCTACGAACTTTATTTTAAACGCGTCAGGGTCAATAACTTTTTTTGACAAAATATTATTAAGAACTGTGGTGATTTTTTGTAATTTCGCTATTGAAGCTTTTACTAATGGACTGATCTCTAAATTCTTGTTGCCGCCCTTTTCCTTCATATTTGGTTTATATCTTAACAAAAATTTATACTATTTACAAAAAATCAGTAATATATCTGTATTATAATTATGTTATGTTTATGTATCAATGATATTGAACATTATAAAACAGCTGAATGGAAGAGATAATTCCTCAGCTTTGAAACAGCATAATACACGGACATTTAAGCTATTGAAATTGCATGATTGTTTAAAGATCAACATAAATATTATAAAATAGTATTGATATATATTTATAAAATGCACATTCACTTTGCACAAGAAAAAGTGATAAACAATCAAGGGTTATAAGCATTATTTAATATAATTGTAATTTTTATATTAAACAAATTTTGAAATAGTTCTAGAGCGACAAAAATTATTTTTTCTAGAAAAAAATATCAAGTTTGAAGAGATTTGAGAATAGGGCGATTCATGATCGCATGAAGAAACTTCAGAATTGGAATTGAAATGACTAAAAATTATGAAAATTGAATTTAGAAAAAATTCTTCAGACTAAAAAATTTGGCTTAAAAAACAAAAGCTTTATAAACTTTATAATCTTAACAGTAATCCATACCTTTTATACCTTTTATGAAAGCCAGGTGAGAATTTGTGAAAAATTTCAGACTTTAAAGTTCCTTTTAGAATGGATAACATATAGTTAATGATTGAGATAAAAATATCTTATAGGTAGGGGTGTGGAGTTTATGTTGGGAAAAGTATAACGCCTCTAACTTGGAGCTCAGAGAATTTCAGAGTGTACTGAGCTAGTGCTTGTCTAATCAGCGGCGTAGCTATGGGGGTTAGGCAAAGGGGTGCTCAGAAAAAACTGTAATTTCTTTTCTTCATGGATAGTAAAAACTTTGTTATTGGAGTGAAAGTTGAAAATAGTCATTCAAATGTTATGACAGGTGAGGTGTGGGCCATGGATATCTACATACTAACAGTTCTATTTTACAAATTAGAATATTTTCGAATTGAATTTGATGTACCTAAATCCAAAATATAACATACTTTACATGTCGTAATAATTTCCATAACATTTTTCCGAACCAAGGTATTAATGATATCAATGATAAGTTCATACTATGTTGAAGCATAGACGTAAAACACGACACCTTCCACAAAACAGCTGTCCGCCGAGACTGGCATACACCTCATTCTAGTGTCTAAAGTGTGAGGGTCACAAAATTTATATCTTGGCCCCGGGTGACTCATACACTTAATACATCACTTCACCAAATATAAAAGTCTAACCATTAATACTGTTTTTGTTGGTTTTATAATTAGCTACAATTTTTGAATCACATGATAGAAATATTGAATGTTATGATGGGATTCGGAATCTTCGTAAAAGGAACAGTTAAACTTGGATGAAATGGAACTTTCAAAGATGAAACGGAGACGTTTAAATGAAGAAACGGAACCAATAAATATTTGAACAGGTTTTAAATGAATTAAACTAAATTGAAAAATATGACCGCAAAGAAGCCTTTGGTATTTGTAACGGATAAACCCCAACACAAGTCAACTTGAAAATAATTCAAATGGATTCAAGGGTATTTGAATGAGGATTTAATTGAAGCCATTTAAATTTTGTTCTACCTTGGACACCGTATATTTTGTTTTAGTATTAAGTTATGTAGATAAATCAATTTTATTTATTTAAAAATAAATTATTTTTAGATTTAGTTACCTTTTCATCACTTTTTCTTTTTAAAGTACTTTTCTTTTTGAAGCGAAGTAGAGGGAAAAGTGAAGAGAAAATATTGATTGAAAAATTATCAACTTTCCACACAATTTTTTTCGTTTCTATTAAATCACCATAAAATCAAAATGCCTATATAAATTTGTGAATTCGTATTCGGATTCTGAGTCGAATCTTTTATTATCGACTCTGTAGTCCTGATGACAAGGAATATTTACAGATAGCCTGAATAGCCAAAGCAACACCAAGTCCGCTACTTATTTAAAACAAAGACCAATCGGAGAAACGATAACCCTTCTGAAATATAAAGACGAGATACAAAGCAACATTCCAAGGAATCAAGATCAAAAGAAATCTCAATCAACTATTTCCTTTGATAACTTTCTAAATACGAACTTTGAATATCCAATCATATTGAATATAGTACAAAACTGAAAAGTACTACATCAGATCTCCCGAATGTTGATGATTACAACGGCAATTTTGTTGAAATATATTTCGTATTTATTTTATTACTTTTATATTTATATAAATGGATCGAGATATAAAATATGTTCCGATTTCATACACTTTAATATAACTATTTTGATCGCAAATTTCTAAATTGGGGGTTTAATGGGGCAATAAATATTTATAAAATTCAATCCGATATTCATGCGGAAACATAATAAATTATCACAGTAAAATCATTTACAAACGGAATCAATATTACGTAATAGTGAAATTGGTGTTACAATTGATAAATATTGCACAATTAACAATAATATTAATTATGATAGAGGATATTTGAGTCATCATTATATTTATACTGATTATTGGGATTACGTAACTTACCCAGTTGTGATTTCAGCTCCGTTCCAGCACTGTTTTCCTTGTTTCGGCAATTTCAATGTGCTTGAACAAATTGTGTTCTTGTATTTTTGCAAGTGTAGAGTCAAGTCTTTCATCTGAAAAGAATGTAGAATCACATTACTAACGAGCAACTAGGCAAACCAGGAATGTTTACGGCACATTTTTGAAATCATTCAAATGAAAATATTAAATAAATGTAGATCGTTATCCAAATGTCAATTTAATTTAGATTTTTCCCGGTTTGAAGCAAAGTGAAAAATGAATTGATAAGCAATAATGGTAAATATATGATTTGGGTTTTAACCAATCAGTAGTACTAAATTAGAGGGGCACATGAAAATATAATGGGAGGCGTAGTTTTTATCATTAGATTCATAATATCAATATTATGAATATAATTAATTTATTGGCTTCATAACCATTGTTGACATAGAGCACTTCTAGAGCAGTGTTTTAATGAAATTGTTCACTTCATTAACTTGTTCATTACAATTAGCCTGATAACATCTGGTAGTATATATTTGACAGCTCCATCAATTTCAGTTGTCAAATCCAGTGTTATTATAATAGAAATTAATCACGGTCCATTGTGGTCATACAATAGATGCGTAATTTCTCAGTTAATATTCACAGAGCAACTGTGACTGCCAGTCCGGAATTTGTATTCTGAAATCAGCTATCAACATTTAACCACGCGCTTTTACTGGTTTTTTTTATTTTGGGAACGTTTTACATTTTTTTGAAATAAAATAAAATAAAATAAAATTAAGCAATTACTTAATATTTTTTTTCAAAAATAACTTATTTACCATAGGTTCAAGAAATGCTCAAATGACAGACGATGTAAGGTACGCATTTGTATGTTATATATGTCATCATATATTGCTATTTTGTTGACTTATAAAGGACGCCGTAATTTATTTAAACGTTCACATTTGCACCAAGTTGTAACAACAGGTTCTATTTTACAAATTAGAATATTTTCGAATTGAATTTGATGTACCCTAAATCCAAAATATAACATACTTTACATGTCGTAATATTTTCCATAACATTTCTCCGAACCAAGGTATTAATAAAATCAAATTTATTTGATCCGCATTGCTTTTAAACGATTTTTCCTCGAAAAGGCAAGTGACTTACCAACAGAATTTTTTTACGTAATTATATAAAAGAAAAATTCAGAGGTGGTTTACATAGTTTGAAAATGTAAAAATAAACTTGCAACATATCCAGGGTAATGAGCGCTCAACAGATCTAGATATAGGGGTAATTACAACAATTATCAAGGAACTCCCGAGATAAACGCCTTTTTTTCTGAAGAATATTGTTGAAAAACAGGTAAGAATAGAGTAACAGTTATTGGCAAAGGGAATTAAGCCGATAAATGTCTTCAATATGATCTATTAGAAGATAAATATCAGACAATTTCAAGGCAAAAAACATTTCTAAATAGTATGAGTACTAATGATGATAAATGGAAACTCAAAGGCAATCCTCAACAAAAAACAAAGTTTATCAAAGAGTTCATCATCAATTACTTCATGGTAAATAAATATTTATAGAAAATAGTGCCCTCATGTGACAATATGAGACCGTAAACTACAAAGTATATAAGACAGAAAATTGAAAAGTTCTTCATTTGATTTGAAGTGTAATAATGCTTATTCCATGGGGTAAATTTGTAGTTAAATTTAGATATTATTAAAAAAGCAGAACTCTGAAGAAAACCTTGGATTGAAATGATCTATTTTCCAGAAAATAAAATAAATCGCTTAATTTTGAGTTACAAAATTTTGTACTGAATTCCAGATTTATGATATTTAATGATTTAGCTTTTATTTGATTTTACTTGCCGTAGTTATCAGTAGAACATTAGAGATAAGAAAAAGTCTCAAGTGGAGAAAAATGGCTTGCTATGACATATTTAGTGGTTGTTTAATTATAAATAAAATTTCTCCAGTGCAAAGTGAACTGAATATTTATTCCATAATTCATAATTGTCAATTAAATGAGAATTATCGGCAGAATTATCAGAAAAAGAATCTGCTCAATAATTACAATAAATCAAAAATAATAACCTATTTATAATTTATTTTTACTTCGGTTCTTATTTTATCTGTTTTTACTTTAAATTTCGTTTATTTTTACTTTATTTTAAACTTTGAAAGACATTTATCTAAAGCCAAAAACAAAATAAAGATAAATGAAAAATAATAAAAAAAGTACAAAATAACTTCAATGTTTTAATGGAATGTAATATTTAGGGAAATAATCGGAATTATTAACTATTCTGGGTCGGGAATGTTTCTGCAACACATTTCAGTAATAAAAAGCTAATCATTATACTACATTCACTAGATAGTGTATTATTTTGATATGGATTTGAGAAAATAATATTCGCGAAGAGACCAATTACAAGGAACCGACACAGTTTCCAGTACAGATTTTAATGAGTTTTCATTTCAGAAAATTTCTGTTCTTTCTAATATGAAAAATCTAATAAAATCCTTAGTATGATCCATACATTTCTAAAATAGACTTGAATACTGCTGTTTAAAATGTACATTCTTTGTCTCAAAAATATCATAAATGATTTTAAATAAACTAAACTATAACGACAATCTATTAGTGAGGAGTGCTTTTAAAAAGAACTTTTTTCAGCGTGATTCTGTCAAATTTTCATGATATTCCAATAATTAGTTGCTGAGTTGTGATGCATTAAGGTGAAAGTACTTTGTAGACAACGACCGAAAAATGTATAAAGAGCGCAAAAAATTGCAAAAATTGCCAGAAACAATTGAAATATTACGAAATGCCTATAGCGATAATTGTTTATGAAAAAACCAGGTTTTTGAGTAGCATAGTCGATTTAAAAAAGGTCGTGAAGAAATTAATGATGATAAACGGCCAGGCCCGCAGAAAGAATCTTACACATAAAATTCGATCCAAATAATATGACAGTTAATGCCTCACATTATCTTGAAGTTTTGGAATGTATAATATCTCGTATTCGACCACAATAAAGTGAACCATACAAAAGTATATTTAAAAATCTTTAAAATGATTAAAATGATTCATAGACAAAATAATTTTAATACTAGCAATAAATTTATAGAAAACTAACTGATACTCTATATTTTATATTTCTTTATATTTCTCCTGAAAGATTTTGTGAATTTAAGTATAAGAGCAATATGGTGAAAGGATTGAATTATGGCACTAATCATGGCACTAATCGTCTACTTTTGCAAATTCATTAAAAATAGTTAATAAATTATTTGAGTTGCTAATAAAAAACTGGTAATCAGAATCATCTCTATTTATGACTATAGAAGGGGATATCGATAAATGTATTAAGAACTATAAAGATCCATATTTGAGAATGTCTTGGTGTAATACGATTAGTGTGTCAATCGGATGGTGAGATACATACCAATAACAATGCGTGTAAGGACGATGAGTTTAAATTTGTGTTGGTATTACCGTATACGGAAGGTCTTACAAATCATAAAAGAAAGATAAGCAAGTAGTTCGGGAATTTAAATTATAAGATCGTTTCCAATTTGTGTAAAGTACGCAATATGTTCGTTAATATGTCTAAAACTCTGGTTGAATTGTGTTGTGATCTCGTTTATCAATTTACATGTAATGGATGCAATGCCACATACATTGGAGAGACTTCCAGTCATCTTTGTACTCGAGTTCTTAAAAATTGTAGACTATAGATACTTACAAATATTAGTGAGGACAATAAGGACTACATGAGTACAATAGGCATGTTTGATAAATTGTGGGTATGTGGATTGTTATTGTTTTCAAATGAAGCAAATTATTAAGTTAAATCTTTTTGGGGTTACGAAAACATCGTTTGAAGCTATATATGAAATTTATTTTTCTTAGATACTACCAAAATTAAGTGGTCCAGGTTATACTGTAGAAGTGAACGAAACCTATGTAATTACTAGGCCTGATAGAGGATGTAAATTGATGTAAAATATAATGGGTAATAAGGGTAATGTGTAGAGAAACGAAGGAATTAAGACTTCTCGTAACCAGATCTCATTATTCTGCGATATGGACAAAATATATTCTAGATAACATAAATGATGATCAACAATATGCAGATTTATATTGATAAGGTTATCAAATTTTTGATACAGACACAAACTAATTTTAATAAATTAATTGTTATATAAAACTACAAAATATGTATTTAAATAAAAATAGTATAAATTGAAAAAATTATTGATTATTTAAATTGAATTAAAAAACTATTATTATCGAAAAATTAATAAAGTTTGTCTATTAAATCTATAATATTTATGGTTTTTTCTATTCTATCAGATGACAGAAAAACTGTCGAAATATATCATAAAATGGATGTTTGAGTGGAGTTTTTGGATAATGCTCAAAATTCCCCCCGATTAAATAAAAATAAATAAATTTTAAAATATATTTTTTTACTTATAATTAAGAACTATTAGTTTTATTAGTTTTATAAAAAAAATATTAAAAATCAGTAATTTATTAAATTTAAGAGATTCTATATTTTTCTTTTTAAATCTATCCAGCCACATAACAAAAAATCATGTTTTAGTTTCTTAATACTTTTAATACTTTTCATCTCAACATTTTGAGTATGAACTCCTGTTTCTCTGTTGATGAAATTATATTTATGACAAACTGGCCAATGGTTATAATCTAGATTTATTCTCAAAGTACTATTATTGAACAACCAATGCAGCATTGATTCATCAGAGCTTGATGCAAGAAATGTTAAAATCGTTAGTTTGAGGTCGCATTAAGGGTTATTAAATATTTATAATATATATTTAAAAAAAAATATCATGTTCAAAATACTCTCAGTGATTGAAGTGACTTGCTTAGCATGGCAATAAACTTTTAACACTACAAGCAATTTATCGTCTAAGGAATAAATTTAATGAAACAGGTTCAGTGAGTAATGCACCGAAATCTGGACGTCTTAAAACCTCTGAGACCTGAAGAAAATGAAATGTTAGTGGCTAGGACATTTGTGAACAGTCCAAAGAAATCCACATGACGTGCTTCTGCAGAACTATCATTGCAACGCTTAATGTGTAAACTGAAATTAAGACCTTATCAACCTGGACTAGCACATGGTCTTTTAGAGGACGATGCGTAATCAATTTACTGGAGAAGAACTTGATTCGTTGGATAAAATTATTTAGTCAGATGAGGCTTGCTTTAAGTTATCTGGTCATGTGAACAGGCATAACTGCGTGTACTGGGCGATGAAAATCCCTATTTGACCATAGAATTTGAACTAAACCAGCCTAGCATTACAGTTTTGGATGCATTATCAAGCGAAAGTGTTGTTGTAACCGTTTTTTTTTAAGAACTACCTGGACATTCTTCGTGAAGTAGTAGTGCCACAATAAAAAACAAAACCTAACTTTGACGAACTTTTCTTTCAGCAAGATGGAGCACCACCACATTATGTGTCTACAGTAAGAGACTACCTTAACCAAGTTTTTCCACAGCGTTGGTTCGGAAGAAGGGGCAGAATCGAATGGCCACCACGTTCACCTGACCTGACACCTATAGATTTCTTTTCTTGAGGTGTTATTAAGAACAAGGTTTATGAGAAGAAACCCAAAAAAAGTTTACATTCTTTTCACATTCACAGAAATTGATGAAGATCAGAATTTGTTCCCCACTATGTGTCAAAATGTCCTGGAGAGATTTGATGAGTGTTGCAATTAGGGTTGCCAACTCCCACAACCTTGAACCCGGGAGATTACAAAATTGCGAACAGTATAACGCTTAAGAAACAATATAACAGGTGTTTTTTCACTTTTTTGGTTTAACATGTTAGTGATTTTAACTATATGATGACTAATACCATAAAGATACAATTATTTTTACATATTACATAGTACAGTTTACAAATCATGCTATTTTTGTTTGTTTTTAAAATTATATTTTTCTTGTTGTCGGGCTGACTTCAATAGCTTTGGTGATTTAAGCAAATATTCATGAAATTCATTGCAAGAAAACAAAAAATTATTCGAAAAACGGAAATACGGGAGATATACATCTCTCGGGTCATAGTTAGCTGGGAGACGGGAAACGAAAGCCGATTCCACGAGACTCCAGGCAAAAACGGGAGAGTTGGCAAGCCTAGTTGCAATGTTGAAGATGAACATTTTTGAGCATCTGAGAGATTAAATTGTTTATTATAAGAACTTTTTTTTCAAATTTCACCACTGATTTCTTTTCCATTGTATTTATTAATAGTCTTTAAGCTTTTTAATAAATTGTTTATGTTTATGTTAACAGGTATAACGAATTTCCCGCTGTTCTAGTGTCGAATTTTCAAATAAATAGTTAATGTGGTAACTGTAAACCTACTTTTGAGCCACCCAAAAAATGTTTCATTTCCAATTATTTTTATGACAGGTGAAGAATAAATCTTCAAATAGTTGTTAACTCATTAGCCGATGGGATAACTGAAAGTATTGCTGAAATTTAAAAATCTGATTCATATTGTTCATTATTGATCAAAAATGTGTAAAATATTTCATTATTATTATAGGAAAAAAGTAGAAAAAATTAAATCAAATAAGATTCAGAATTTGAAGGGGAAAAATCAATTTTCTTATCATAAACATTCAATATCAATATTTAATGTGAAATGACAGAAAAATGATAAAGCCAATAAATGTCAAAATCATCATCCAAGGGTTAAAGAGTGAAATTAATAATAAATTTTATCCAAAATGATTCATAATCGCTTTTATTTGTTTACATTTTCATTGATTCATATTTAATTTAATTAGACGGGTTAATGAAAATCCAAAAATCTAAAAAATTACCTTTGTTAACAATTTATCAACCAAATCATTCAAAGGAATCGGTTTCGGTTGGGGAATTTCTAACGTTTTGGGCAAGTTTTCAAAATATTGATTTTCACTTTCTTCTTCCGAACTCCGCCGCCTTCGAATCAACTGATTTCCGCAAGTAGACTGGAGCTGAAGATTAATTAATAAATAAATAAACACCAGAATATCGATATAATTATTAAATTCAAAATATAATCAATGATCCCAATGTGCACAACACAAAAAAAAACATTTTACAGTTTAATTAGATGACACCATTCTTTTTTTTGCAAGACTGATTTGCAATGGTTGGATGTCTTAAAAAACAGCGAAAGAAATATGACGACAGAAACTGGTTTTCCTTTTACCATTCGCCTTTTCCTGTCTAGGAGGATTTATTAAAACACAGCTGTTTAAGAATGCAATTGAATTTTGTCGGGCTTGGCAATCGTGCTGCCAATCTGTTTACAGCACCGCCTACAGTAGCGCTGTGCATCATCCCAGTCTGGATTGATGTGAATAATACAGATAGTAAGTAATAAATACGAATAAATATTAATAATATTAATAATTCGTTTTATTCTCGATTAGAAAAAAGTAATCACATTTTGTAAATAAAATCGGAAACTATATATTGACAAGTTTAGGGAAACGCAATTTACGAATTATATTACTGTTAGATGAAGCTGAGAAAAGGATTAAAAATAGAGAAATGGAAATTTTGTTGGATTTACGCACACGCAAACAAATTAATGGAATTTCAGTAAATTTTGTTGCCATGCCAATTTATCGAGAATTGAGCAAATTCTGAAATTGCAAATATATTCCTGTATATTGCCAATAGCATTATATATATATATATATATATATATATATATATATATATATATATATATATATATATATATATGCAAATCTTATCTAAGTTCTCTGATATATCTTGGTCTCATTTCGACAGAACAAAACAATTAATATTTTTCACAGAGAAAACCAGACTGGTAAAAAATTAATTCCTCAATTTTTAAAAAATTATCAAATTTTTCATGACAATTTCATTTTAATCAAATGATAATAGTCATAAAAAAATTAAAGTTTATTACTAAAAACAAATTAGAAATATTTTCTGGAAATTTTACTGATTGTTGAAAGAAATCAATTTTTAATTTATATTTAATGCCATTTTTCGATTTGAAAATTTCACATAAATTATTGATTTATTTCAAGATAAAAAATATTGATTCTGATCAATAAAATTTTCAATTGCGGCAAGTTTTAAAACAATTAGAAAAAGATTTTTTAATAAAGTCAGATTTTCGTTATAAAAAAGTTCATTTTTGATTATAAAGATATTTAAAGATTTGCGCCTCAATAAGTTTCAAAACAGTTGATAATCTCTAGCAGCCACCTTTTGGAGGTTTGGTGTAAATTGTGTTCCAATAATATTCATTTAAATGTCTGATGAAACTAAAAATATAATATATCAAAATGAATTTGACTCAAAAATGTTTCGTATTAAGAATAGATGATTAATAAATGTGGAAGCACCTAAAAGAAAAGCTGAATTTAAAAACTCAGTAATAAATTCAGAAATAAAAACAAAAGCTAAAATTATTGAGAAACGTTGAGAATAAACTGTTTGAAACTTCTTCATAAATTAAGGGATACGATTGGTTCAGGAAAAGATACTTCATTTTATATTTTAGATTTTCATTTAAAAGGAAAAACAGTAATAGACCTTTCAAACATTAAAGTGTATTTACACAATATGCAAAGTAGCTTCTGGTTTTGTTTTTCATTTATTCATTGCATTCGAAAGAGAATTAGCAATTTCTTAGAAAGTTTGTATACAATGTTTTCGGAAAAAAGCTTTCTTATTATTAAAGTAATTTACATTAAGTAAGTAAGTATTGGCAAGTAAGTATTGGTAAGTATAAGTAAGTAAGTATTGGAACGAAAAAGTTACACTTTGGAGAAAAATGTAATTTAGTAAGAATTTTAAAATTCAATTTCAAAACCATTTATTTACGTTTTTGTGAAAAAATGAAATATAAAAATGACATTTGTTAATAATTTATAATAAAAAAAGGATTTTTTCACATGAATTTATCTAATTCACAATTAGAATAACTAAAAAATATATAATATGCTATTTAATTTTTTTCTCTTTTTTTGTTAAAATGTACAAAGCTAATTAGAACTAATTCAACTACATGTAGAAAATTTTTATTCTATTTGACAACGCATTAAATGAATTACGGAATTAAAAAAATTAAATTCCATAACTTATATAAATCGAAACTCAAAAAATTAAATAAAATTGCACAATTATTCAGAAATGAATTAATAATAAATTTATAAAAATTTTTGATTTAAGAAAAGTTTTTATTATTCCCAGGAGATATTTCAAATTCGGCAATAGTAACAATTTCATTCATTAGGGAGTTGGGGAAAAAATAAAAAAAAATATAATATATTTTTATTGAATTAATTATATATCATATCTAAAATCACAGAAAAGGAAATGTTCAATAAAAGTATCAAAAAGACCCGATAACAATATCGATACAATAAAAAAATTATGAGTTTTCAATCCAGCATGTTGCGACTTCCCAGTAAGGAATTTCTGTCATTTATTTATGACCAATACTGAAACAACAGCTATTGCCTTGACAAGGGTGACAGAGTGTATTTGATCATTTATTTTTGTTTATTACACATTTTGCTAACAATCATCTTTTTAAAAAAATTAAAATAATCAAAAACGCATCAAGATTTCTGTTTAGCATCGCAAAAATATGTCCATATGCAATTAAAAAATCTATATAATAAAAAATCTGTAAAACCAAAGGAAGAAGCATTTTAATTTCTATTGTTCTTGTTAATTTTCACCACGAATCTATAGTTCTCTGAAAATATTTTCGAGCTGATTTTCAGAAATTCCAGAAATGACATCAATTATCATATCTTACAAACAAATACTAAGACCAAATAACAAGAAAAATCAAGCTTTCTTATTCTTTTTACTGATTATTTCTATCAAATATCAAATATTTCTATAAATTAAAGATTATATAAAACCTATGCTTTCAATAGCTGCTGTTTTCTGTGATTAAAGGATAAAA